>QEQW01000765.1:0-11697 GCA_004016085.1 Claviceps quebecensis
GGCTTTTCCTATTTCGGGGGGTTTTCTTTTTATATGCATTGTGTCTTGTATTTACTGGAGCGTCTATGAATCTAGAGGGTCGGTCTTCCCTCCCTTTTTTTAATATATTCTCCGTCAGAGCCTAGGAGATTGGGGGGCCAGGCCCTCCAACAAAGTGCGATCCCATGGCATCCGCCGTTGCGTACAGCTCGCTACCAGGTACCTAGTTAGGTGAGAATATACGTTGAAGGTTGAAAGTTTGCGCCAGGCCGTCAACCACTAACTAGGTACCTAACTCTTTAAGATACAGATATGTATATATACATATATACATACATACATACATACGTGGAAGGTAGTGAAGACGGTTGATACCATAGCCACCAGCCACCGGCACGGTCAACGATACCGTGGCAAATGACATTGGATATTGGCTTTGGCCCTGGCCCTGATCTGTGATGAGCAGCGAGTTTGGCTGATTACTTTTCGTACTCCGTAGCTTCCATAGCACCAGTGCAGGACTTTACTAATGTGAATGTTGAAAGAAGTCTGCTGCAGTACAGTAGATATTGTGTTTGGCAATCAAAGATGCTAAGGCTCACGAACTATATATCCACGCTCCTCGCCTCTTTTCTATTTAATTTGGGATAGGAAGGTACACCGTACAGTACATACAGTACCTACCTAAAGTCTGATCTCTAGAATTAGAGCGGTAGCACATGAGAAACATGGCCATGTAACATATGCGATGTTCAACCATAAAATTCTGTATACAAATCTAGCTCAAATTGAGAGATGCTTTGCAATGTAAATCAGCTACAATAATAGCTGGGCCCCATGGCCAGATTGCGCAAAACTACAGCATCTGTTGCACAAGAATAAACGAAAGTTTTGCGTGAGCCACATAACGCGTTCCCAACATCGAACCACGATACTGTAACTCATACGGGCGTAACCATCATTTCAGACCAACGCCACGGAATTCTCCCTCTGCCCACAGGTCACCGCGCGTGCAACTCCTCAAAGACCTACAAAAGAGAAACCCTATTCCTCTCGCGCCTTAGGTCCGTCTTCTCACTATGTACCTCGGCCCCGCGTGCCAGCTATGAGGACATCTTCCCGCCTGTTTTCCAGTGTAGGCATCTTACACTTGCAGCCTTGAAATCTACAAGCAATCCCGCCCCTGTGCGCCGATTCCATCCGAATCAAGACCTGTTCGATTCGTGAGAAGCCTCCATCATGTCGTATCTCGGTACAACATGAATGACGACATCCTTCACGAGACAATCCAGCCGTGTATCAAGCTTTCATTACCCACTGAGCACGGTATCCCTTCAAGCCAAGTATACCACGGTGTCCCGTCCCAAATTGGACCCAGCAAGTGTAATTATAAGAATCACGCCATTCGCCATGCAGACCCATTCCTGGACATGATGCTTTCCGTGTGTTCCACGCACGGACGAGGCGAAAAAGATCTGGATACTCTTCATCAAGATACAAGAGAATCCAGTGGTGAAGATTGGAGGCAATATTCCATACTGAAATAAGAAATCGACCATTTCTCTGCGCAGCGTCTGCACGGAAATGATCCATCAAGACCGCAAACCAGCTTACAGTCAACAACACGAGCCTGACGTCTCAAAGAGTGCACAACGGGTGTAGAGGACTGGTTAAAGAAGAAAAGAAGAGACCAGAGGCGATTATATCAAGACGTATATGGCACCTGCCAAAAGCATGCGCTCAGTCCATGTAAAAATCACCTTTGAGAATCCGCTCCTGGAACGCATCTGGCTTGCGGGGCTCTGGCTTGGGTTGTTGGACCGCGGGTGTGGGAGCCTGAACAGGCGGCTGCATCATGTCGGAGACGGATTTGGTGCGATCGTGTTGTGGTGCAGGTCGTGGAGGTGAGGATCCTAGGGAGAATGAAGGACGAACGGCGGAGACGCAGCTCTCGGCTCGAGAGCGGAGTTGCTCCGACCAGTTGAGGCCCGGTTGGTCTGCACGGATGACACTGTCAGAAGAGGTTCTTGATGCCATCATAATGCTTAGGTAGTCTGTTCCGGACCCGCCGATTGAGCCACGGCCTTGCGGCCGTCCGCACAGGAGCATGGCCGAGGCTTGACTCTGCGAGAAGCTCTGAGTCGGGAGTGTGATGATGGAATTCTTGCATCTTACCATTGCCAGGGCTATTGCCACCAGGACGATAGGTCCTCAAGTTAGAGCCACCAAAGCTCGTCCGACGGCCAAAAGGGGCAGCGGGGATCGTCTTCACCGTGCCAGGCATCTCATCGTCCTCGACGACGCTCTCGTCAATAGAGTCAGAGTTGGTAGACATGCTACCACGTCGAAGATTGAAGCTGGATGGGGAGGTAGGCGAGGTGCCGGATAAGCCCATGGTGGTGACGGACAAGCGCCTGCGGTGAGTATCGAAAGGGCCTCCATTCATCTGCCCGTTGCTGCCGCCAGAGCAAGTGGTGGGGCCCCGTTGAAAGAGGTTGGTAAAGGAAGCTTGCGTGATGGAACCGCGACGCTGTGGCGGGCCATTGGGGGAGCCATCGGAAGACATCTTGGCGGCTCAACGAGGTTTCAAGAGGTATATTATCAGTGCTGTTGCGTTGGACTTGGCGGAATGCGTCAGACCAAGGCGTGTCAAGATGAAGAAGACAGAACTTTGGGCGAAGTCAATTGTCGGGAGTTGGCGTTATGGCTGCGAGTGTGTCACGAGGATAGTTTCTATGACAAGCTAGGGCTGTCACAGGACGACGTTTAGTTTGCGTGGGTGTCACGTCTCGTGACCGTTACTGTTGTGTGTGGGCTGGGCAGATCGTCAGGCGTTCGTTGGAAGGATGGGAGGGCAAAGCGAAAAGAAAGAAGGCGCAACGGAGACGGATGAGTGCACTATATAGTTGTGGAGGGCACGTCAATGGCCGGAGTACGGAGGAGATAGGTACACTGAGTCGACGAACGTTGAGCAGAAGCAGAACGGAAAAGGGCAGGGTATGGCGCCGATATTCCAGTAAGAGATGGTGGGAGAGATGAAGGTGGTATGGAGAAGGGAACTGACTGGACGAGAGAGCGTTGTGAGAGTGTGATTTGAGTTGTATGTACGGCCGTCGGCGAATGCGGGGGGGACGGGGGTGGCGTGTAACGGGGGCGTGCGCTGAGTGCGTCAACGGCTGTGCAGTTGGCCTGGTGGGGGTGGGGTGAGGTGCAACGGGTGTGGCTCCAGCGGCAATGGTTCCGATCCACGCCGCAGCACGCAATCAGATGCGTCGTCGTCGTCGTCGTCGTCGTCGTGCGCCGCCGTTGACAAGCCGGCAGAGCTGCCACACAGAGTCTCTGGACCTCGACGCGAATACTACTGCACGGACCTCCTTCCTCTCGTCGACGAGAAGGACTTCTTCTGGCCCCTGGGGCATTAGAATGGCCTCCCGCTGCAATGCTGCATGGTTAGTCTGCAAGGTGTGCGTGGTTGGACCAGCCGGACAACCACAAGGGGAATGAAGCAGAACTTCGAAGGCGGGGAATGTGGCCGCCTTTGATTGCAGCAAAGCCGCGAGTCAGGGCCAGTGGACGATCAGTATCGCCTGATGGACTGATTGGGTGGGCTGATTAGGCCTGGCTGGACTGAGAATCTGTCACACACGGTACGAATAGGTACCTACGCCTCACAACCTGTCGCCGACAACGGACAGCCCATAGTTAAGAAAATGGCACGACGAGACGGATCACCGTGAGACGGCCCCGATGTGATTTTGGTCTGTTCCCCCCCCAAAGCGACAGATTTGCTGGCAAGACGTGCAGGCTGATGAGGCAGCGTAGGCCGTAGCCTTCCCACCTCGGTTAAGCGTGACAACCCCGCGATATGATGGCCACCGGGCTGTACTCCCTCGACGTGTCACTTTTTCCCGTCAACACCTCATCTCAAGAGTCACGGCAGGTGAATCAAGTAGAACTGTAGAAGTCACATCGCTTGCGACCTTCGCACCGTGATGTCACCGTGATGTCAGAAAACCAACCCCACCCTGGCTCCCTTTGCCGCTTCAAACGCCGTGTGATCCAACTGCCGAACGTGAAACAAGTTTCAGTAGGAGAACAAAAGATATGTAGTCATGGCAAAGACGAATCTCGATCATGCCAAACACACATGATTGGGGGAGAAGCGTTTTTGTTACAAGATGACACATTCCCGCATGTAGAACATCGCACGCGTTTTGCGTTCCCACGTCCCACGATGGCTCCTCATCATGGAAGCCTATCTCGATTCTCCGACGTAATTAGCCCTGCAGCCAGGAGCAGATTCAGCCCCGAGTTTACCCAATGACAGCGTGGGGATACTTTGCGGGGTAACATCCCTGTTCCCGTTCTCTGTACAAGGTATGTATGTATGTAGGTACTTTATGCGTTATTAGTGCCTGCGTTGCATGCCAGACATTTCGTAATCGCGTTGCACTGCCGGCAGGCCGCAGAACCCTGTGAAAGAGTTCCCGCGTTATCACCTTCCTGAAGCATACGTATGTAGGATGTAAGATGAGAATGGGAATGGAATAGCGGCCATCGAAGACTCCTTATTCTTCTTGACGCGCAAGGCGCCAAGGGCGTTGGAAGTCCGAGCCGTGACGGTCGCATGGCATTGATACATGGTCATGGCCTCGCTCAAAGGCCGATTGGGGTCGGCACATTGTGTTGGCGAGTGGAATGCGGAGTTGCCCCTATGTAGTTAGGTATGCATTGCACGGTATCGTCAAAGACTCAAGCCTACGGAGTACCTAATACACAAATGCAAATCAGAGTAGATCAGGGGCTCTTCGCATCTCGTTATCTCAGGGCCCCACTGTCCCAGGAGTCGTCAGGAAAGGGTTTAGTCTGTGACGGTGACGGTCTGTCCCAACTGATAAACGTTGTTTGCCGCGTGTGATTCAGCAGAGACAAAGTGAGCAGATAACTACATTAGGTACCTGGTATCACTCCGTACGGCAACATCGCGGAGGCTTCGACATAGGTATGTGTATGCATAATTGGCGTGTCCCGTTTGGTGTCCGTCAACGTCGGCGAAAGCCGTCATCTGCCCAATAATATCACTGTAGACGGGCCTGACTTCTCCGGTCCCAACAACATTGCGCGTCAAGGCAGGCACGCTAGCAAGGCGTAGCTTCCCGTTGTGAAGAAATGTGATGCATGTTTTGGATGGGAACCTCAATGGATACCTACTCCGGAGTCCGTAGTCATTGAAAATTTGAATCATGGCAGATGAAACCTCGATATTATTAGTCGTAAGCCAGGCAGATCAATCAAGAGCATGGAAGTCCGCCGCAGTACAAGGTAACGAGTGAGATGACGAACGCCTTCTCCCCTTGGCTCCCTCCCTCCCACCTGGCAGGCATCTTTGCTAGCGTCCGTAGGGCCATTGATAGGGTGATCTTGTAGGCTTATGGTTGCTTGAGCTCCCAATCAAGGGTCGGCGTCACGACACGACGCAGTCCCTTTTCACCAGACATACCGGTAAGCCGTGGCTCTTTGGACCTATGAGTAGGTACGATATGTATGGTGTGCAGTGCAGATCGTTGTATGGATCATGACGCCATGATGCCATCGCATCATTGCACCTCGGCAAAGCGACATGAAGATTACTTCCCAAGACCTAAGACACAAGACACAAGACACCAAGACATCGAGACGCCAGAGTCCAGACATGAAGACATTAACACACACGACTCTAAGACATCAATGCGCTAGGTAGACGCCATACACTTAGACAACGTCTAAAGTTATAACAGCCAGACATCAAGACAGTCATACATACTCTCAACCACGAACCACCAATCCCCCAATCCCGCGCCTAGGTATCCCCTCATCACCAGACACACAATCTCATTCAACCCTACTTCAATGCTGCCTCACCAGAGTCACCACACATCATTACCACCGACTACCCCCCTCGCCGTCTCCGACCGCACAGCCCACAAACCCCACAATCTCCCGAATTCACATACCCACTGCCCCTGCATGCAGGCGCCTCACAGCGCCACGTGTCCGGCGTGAGATCCGCGTCAAGCACATGACCACACGCGCTGCACGTGGCGCCTACCGCGTCGTTCTCCAGTGAGCACATCGTGCATGTCGTCACGGAGGGGGCAGTTGTGTGCGGATTCGATAGGGGTTCGTTGTTACTGTTGCTGTTGCTGTTGATGGGTGGGCTGTGGGACCGTGAGGGTGAGTCTGATGGTGGAGGTAGTGGTGATGAACCAGTTTGTGGGAAGGTGTCCATAGGTGGCTTGCTAGTTGACGGGAGAGATTTCGTGGAGAAGTCGACGTCCATGTCGTCGAGGGGCTCGTTTTTGATGCGGATATAAGGGATTCGAGGCTCGTTTTTCACGCCCGAGGGGGGAATGTGAGGCTCGTCCGTGATGCCCATGGAAGAACCGCGTGGCTCATCCTTGATGTTCATGAAGGGAGTGCGCGGCTCGTTTTTGATACCGATAGGGGAAACACGCGATCGAGAAGTCCTATCGCCGTGGGCTGTCGTTCCAGGCGTCGTTTGGTGAAGCATATCCTGCAACTGCGAGAGTTCATTCCTCGCATCCGTATCACCGACATCGCCATCCTCCTCACATACTTTGACCAGTCGTCTTCCCTTCCGGTCTAGCAGTCTCGAGCCCTCCTCCTCATCTCCCTCATCAAGACCGCTCCCAGTCTCATACTCATCATTACTTCCCAAATCGTCCATCTCCTCTTCCTTCTTCACCTCTTCGTGCTCCTCCTCCTCCTCCTCCTCCTCCTCTTCCACCACCTTTTGCTGCTCAAATCTCGCCAGCGCCGCCGCCGCACGCAACTCCCTTCCCCTAGCACTACCCGCAACTCTCGGCCTCGCCCCCGTCTTCTTCTTCCCTTTCTCCAACTCCCCCTTCACCTGCTCATCCGCCCCCAGCGGCACCCCATTCTCCCCAAATTTCTTCAAAATCCTCCTCTGCTTCCTCTCCTGGTACGACAACTGCGCAGTGCCAGTACGCTTCCTCCTCCCGCCCCTCCGCGTCCGATACGTCCCCCCGCACAAATGCCCCGGCAGCATTTCTTCCCTCGACTGCACTATATTCCGCTCCCATGCCCCGGTACCTAGATTCGCGCCCCGGCCCCAGATCCCGTCCCCCATGTAGCCGTCTCTCCAGAGATCCTCCATCTGCGCTGCGTACTGGTTGCGGACTGCCCAGAAGGCTCTGGAGTGGTTCATCTGCTTGCAGTGCGCGAGCTCGTGCATCATGACCATTTGGACGTACTGGAAAGGTAGCCAGCGGCCGGAGCGGCCTGAGCGGAGGACGAGCTGGATTACTTCACCGGCGTTGAAGTTGCGGCCTAGGAATTCGGGGTTTGGTTCGTGTTCCTCGAGGGTCATGATGGATAGGTGGTGGGTGCGCATGATGGGGACTGGGATGGTAGAGGATGGATATGTTGATGGTTAGAATGGGGGGTTTTTTTTTTCACGAAAATGAAACGAGTCTCGATGGAACTCTATTTCTGGGTTCTCTTTTTTATAACCTCAATCTTCTCGGGGACTTTGTTTTTTTCCTTCTTACTTTTCGGGGCCTTTTACATAGGCAGAAGAAGTTCAGGTTTCGGTTAAAAGGAGATACGTACGACATTGCGCTGCAATTCTTTCCAGAAACGCCTGGGAAGTCTTCTCGTTGGGTCCCGGGAGAGGCTTGATGAATATTATGTTGGGATTTGGCTGTGATCGCTTGGCATTGAGGCGCTGGATGCCGATAGGCATTTCTGTTTTGCCCTGACTTGGAGAGAAGGGCCCTGATTGGCCTTGGAGGCTGGAGTTAAGGCCAGAAGATGTACTCTTTTTGCTGTACAATGGCTGAATAGCTGTCGCACTGGGTAGGAGTAAGGGGAAGACAGATGGCCTGGTTTCGGGTGCTGTGCTTCTGCTGTCGTCTTCACGTCATGGCGCAGCAGTTGAAGTGGAGAGAAGCGTGAATGAACACTGAATGCTGAAGATGCGCCAGACTGGAAGCCAATCAGGTGGCCCCGCTTCCACTTCTTCGCAACGTCACGACTCACAACTTACAAGCTTCTTCCCATCTCATGAACGAGTCTACGGCGTGTGGACAAGGTTCTATTGCAAAAAAATCATGTAAAAAAAAAAGCCTGGTATTCTCTATATTTGCTACCATTGCAAGTAACCGTCTCAACTGAACGTGATAACATGACCTCCTGTGATGTAGGAAACAAATTGCCCACATCCGCCAATGCGGTCCTGTACCTATGCTTTAGCTTAGTCTATTCGCATCCATGCACATCTAATCGCGTTCTAAACATCAATCGAGTAATCACATCTAGAGATTTGAAATTCTCCGTGAGTCGTAACAGAAATCACGGCCACTTTCCATTGCTAGATTCCAATCGTGCCTTGTCCGTTTCCTTGACTCTCGCGCGTGCCGTCTCGCGGGCAACCAGAAGTAGAAGCCTTGAACTCCTCCTTGGCATGAACATTCGCTATAGCGCTCTGCACTGCACTCGTAAGATCGAGGTGGAACAGAGGTCGATTGAAGCTATGCAACAAAGCCCCTCTGCGCCTCTGTGTCGCTAATCCAGCTCCCTCCAATTTCTCATCGCCGTCTGGCTGATACAGACCATCGTTTGAGTCTGACGATTGCCCTATCTCCTCATCGAGATTACTCGTTCGAGTCTGATGATGACAGGCTTCAAACTCCATTCCATTCGCGTCCCCTTCAGCCGCTGCGGCAGCTGAGTCTCGGCCGCCTATTTCAGCGACACTGAAGATGGACTTCCATCTGTGGTGCAAGCCATCGGAGGTCTTTGTTGGTATGCCAAACCCACCAGCTATGAGAGCCCGTTTGGTCCAGCGATTGTTGATGCACGCAATGTGCCAATCAACAACGTCAGGAGAAGTGTACAGGTCCAGCTGGTTTCGGACGTCGATAAGGCGCTGTACTGCAGTAATGTCCACGTTGTTCACTGAGCTGAAATCAAGGATGACGGCCTTGAGCACGGGAAGACGATTCATCTCAGCATCGGCTCTGGATTTTGCCGATTTTGCTGGTCCGGGGTCGCTCCAGGGCCGGTCTCCTGCGCGCTCAAATGTTTCAGGCCCCGCTCTCCTTGTTTGCGAGACGATGAAATTGGTCAAATAGTCCAACGAAGAGTTGGCATTTGGATAATTGAGTCCTTCGGAAAATCGATAGATGAAGACGCCTGGATACGGACTTTCCAAATCAACGGCGGGATTCGAGCCGTCACCATGGTCGAGAGGAAGATAGACGTTCCTGGCTGCTGCATTCGCAGCGCTTTCAATGAAAGTTCCGTACTCGCCCAACATTTGCTTGGGGTCCTCACCGATAACGTGATCGCCAAGCACGGAGTGGACGCGCACTTGGCCAAGGAACCGTCCGCGTGCCTTCAAAATACGGTATAGCAATATGGCTGCCGAAATGATGACCGTCGCGTACAGACCGTCTTCTATCTGCGCAAACACACTCATGAACACGCCAACAAAGAAAACAAACACTTCTATCGGCGACACGCACCAAAACTGATAGACGGTATTGGGGGGAGTGACGAGATCTCCGACTGCATGAATAATGACCGCTGCGAGAGTAGCACTGGGAATATAGAAGAACACAGCGGTCAGGAGGTACGTGGCTAAAAGCACGATGATGCCGGTGATTAGGCCGGCAGCTGGTGTACGAACGCCAGCTTTAGACTGAATGGCTGTTCGGCTAAAGGATCCAGTCGATGGATACGCTCCAAGAAAAGGTCCAAGGATATTGGTCATTCCAATAGCAACCATCTCTTGTGAAGGATCGATGGCGTAGTTGTTAACGCGGCCAAAGGACTTCGAAATAGCAATGTGCTCGACTAGCATCACAATAACGGTGGCTGGCAAGTGTGACCCAAAACGCGCAACGACGCTGCTTGGAATATGAGGAGCAGCCACGTTGCGGAATCCTGCGTTGACATTTAGAAACCATGTCTGGTGCAGCTGACTCTTGATGCTTACCTTTAGGCACAGCTCCAAGTACTCGAAACAGTGGATCTTGTCTTCTGTGCATGTTGGCTAGCCAGCTAATCATGGTATACAACAAGATAACAAAGACGGTTCGCATGGTATTCATAAAGAATATGACACGCTTGTAAGCATGGTACCGCTCCGCAGCCGAGGTGAGGACATATCGAATTAGATAGAGGAGAAACAGAGCTGTCAGTCCCAAAGCTGCGTCAAGCTTGGTCTCTGGAAGGTGCTTCAAAGTATGAATGACAACTCTGTAAGCGGCATCTCTGTTAGAGAAGCCGGTCAGGCCCAGGAGAGAAGGTAACTGGCTTGCTGCGATTGTGATGGCGGAACCAGTCATAAAAGCCGACAGAGAAGTAATGGAGATCAGATCGACTATCCATCCACAGCGAAGCAGTCCAATAGCAAGGACGATGCATCCAGCAACAATGGACAAGGCCGAGGCAATCACATGTGCAGGGACACCCTTTGCATCAGGTGAAGATGCTACGTCTTCGACAACAGTGCCCACCACGGTAGACAAGACAGCAACAGGCCCTATAGATATGTCCTTGGACGTACCAAATATCCAGTAGATGATGACGCCCATGAATGAGGAGTATAGCCCAAACTGAGGCTCGAGCTTAGCTAACAAAGCATACGCCATGCCTTGGGGCACGACGACGGCGCCAATAGTGATACCGGCAACGACATCGCCGGCGAACCATTGGACATTGTAATGTCCCATCCACGAAAGAAACGGAAACAACGACTTGGCGTACGCGCCGGCCTCTTGAAGCGTTGGAACCTGGTCACGAAGCCAGTCGGAAGTCGTAGGGACATCTTCGACAAAGCTGTCTTTGGTTTGAGTGGAGAGAACAGATTCCCCTCGCGTGACGGTATTGGCAGTCTCCTCATCTGAATATCGCAGTTTGATGCCAAGAGCCGTGGCCACGCCACGTACCGCCCTGGAAGCAGACGTCGACATGTTCTTGGATTTACACTTCCACACTATCCCACCTATGCTGAAGTAAATCCAGCGGAACGGGTTGTATGAGAACTGAAACGCCACAGTCGATACCCTTGTTACCAAATCATGATTTCTGTTCCACAGCCGGCGAACGGGTCTTGTTTGAAGTTGCGAGTCGTGTTTCAACTTTCAAGTATTTGAGGAAGCCAAGTCCAAGCTCACTACATACTACCGATGAAGGAGTAAGAAGATAGCTTCAGAATGAGGAGATCAAGAACGATAAATGATGTCAACAGGAGACATGGAATGTGGGGGATAGTGGTAACACGTGTGGACGCTGTAGCCTGTGGGTGATAACCGGCCAGTCAGCCGATCTAAAGAGACGGACTTTTGTTCAGACTTGGAGATCGATGAAACCCAAAGACGGGGAATAAGTGCCTGATTGCTTTTTCTTCAGCTGAGCAGCGACCAATCAATGCCTACAGCGAGCAGCCAGATCTATCATCTGAGGCTCCGGGAAGGATGAGATCCTATCTTTCACCCCCGCGTGTACTCTGCCAGTCGGCGACATTTCCTCGTCACTTGAACGATGATGAGACGAGGGGAAGTCGGGGGTCCTCAGAGCGGCCCTGAGCCGGGCACAAGCGTAGGTACCTCATAGTACTCCGTACATACTCCGTAAGGCCCAGAGTCTGAGCGTCTGTTCTGTTCTAGCAACTGCAGAAAAGTGACTTCC
>QEQW01000766.1:0-11678 GCA_004016085.1 Claviceps quebecensis
AAAAAAAAAAAAAAACCCCCCCCCCCCCCGTAAAGGTCAAGATCAACGACCGCGGTATTGCCGCTCTTGCCTACAACGTCCTTCTGCGCGAGGGAGTGACCCTGGGTCTCGGTGGCTCTTTCGACACCCAGAAGCTCGACCAGGCCACCCACAAGGTACGAAGAACACGAATCAGATATAGAGATTTATTATCGGAAACTAACAGTGTTCCAACAGCTCGGTGCCAGCTTCACCTTCGAGGGTTAAACAACCACCTTCCTTCCTGCGACACGACCCGTATCATAGTAGCACCCGTCACACGCTGCTAGGATACACATTGTTCCTCACTTGAAGCTAGCGTCCCACGCTTGCTTGTGTAATGTACTTGGAAATTCTCAGACCAAAATAAACCTCAAACGCAGATGTATGAGTCATGGGGTTGCTTAGGTTCCATATGTAGGAGATGGTGGAGGTGCGAAGTTGATGTTGACATGAATGAGAAGACGTTTTTTAAAGAATGAAAACTAGACTACGCTGCGTACCTTATAGACAGATGTGGAGAATGGTGCCGGAAAGCTCGTGTGCAAATTTCCTTGAAGTACTTCTTGTCTTAAAATTGGGCCGTGTCCTCTAGGGAAGTGCGTTGGATTCATCCACGACGTAAATTATGACTATGAAGATACGAGACTAGGCGAGGCGGTCGGCCATTCGGATACATATCTTTGACACTTGTAGCAGGATGACGGGACATATAAGCACTTTTGTACATTTCCAACGCCCTGAGGATTATGACCAGATACGTAATGTAGGGTCCCTTCGAAGGGGAGAGTAGATACTTCTAAAGAGACTCTTCAACGGACTACGCCTATTTTTCATGTGTATATGCAGAGAGGCATATGATACATATCGTACTTTTGAATACATAATTACATCCAGAACAAATGATAAGTAGAATCAGAACTATTGTACAGAATCCCCCACAGGAAACCATATGTCTCGCAATGCATACCTGCAAGAAACACACCCATCGATCCATGAATGTATATAGGTACGTCAGCATATAATGCAAAAAAAAACACTCCCCTCCCCTTCCTAGTCCATCCTCTCCTCCCTCCTCGCAGAAATCCTCCTCTGCAAATACACAAACGGCCCCATAAACGTCACGGCCAATATCCCCGCCACAATAAGAAAATGCCCCCCCAGACTAACCTGCGGCTCAAACTCCTCATCTTCATCCCCAAACGCCCTATTCGCTCTCCGCGCGCGTCTCTGCCGCCGCTCATCCTCCCTCCGCTGCGTCCTCTCATGAGCCTCGCGGTCAAAATGCGGAGGCGGCTCCGACGCATACGCAAAAGAACCCGACCCGGGGCCCATACCCCCTCCGCCTAAGTCCCATGGATCGGGTCTACTCTGTCGCGCACGCTGCGCATGGTTCGAGTCCGCGTCTTGGGCAGTGAAGCCATTCGCGCGCGCTGCGTGAGCGGCATGCGCAGCTGTGGCTCGTTTGCGCCGCTCCTCTTGCGAGCCCCAGGCGCCGTTTTTGTAGAAACTGGGGGGGGGACCGCGGAAGGCGGCTCTTCGTCGGGAGAGGCCGGAGGGGGATCGGCCCCCTGCGGAGGGATGGGAGCTGTGGTAGGATGCTCCTGGGCGGTGGTGGTGCTGCTGATGGTGATGAAGTCGCAGCACGTCTCTGTCGTAGGTTGCGCGGCGGGACGGGTCGGAGAGGATGGTGTAGGACTCGGAGAGGAGGGAGAAGGTGTGTGCGGCGTGGGGGTCGGATGGGTTTACGTCGGGGTGGTGGGCTTTGGAGAGGGAGTAGAAGGATCTGTGTCGTTGGTTTGATTAGCACACAGAATATTCATGGCAGTTTGTATATACGATTTTCTGGGTTGAAAATCTGGGGGCTATCCTCTCGTTTTTTTTTTCTTTTTCTCATGGACATATCACAAGCGGATAATCCAGGTTTTGAGAATTCTCCAATGTCTGAAGAGAGGGGTGCGGAAAGGCCTACTTTTTAATCTCGCCTGGTGATGCATCGTGTCGGATATTAAGCCGCTCGTAATGGTTCTTGCTGGCGGTGTCGGCGACGCCTGCAGCGCAGACGCGACTGGTGTGAAAGGCTGCTGCTCGAGGAAAGCGGTGCGACGGCGCCCGTATTGATCTAGGTTGGATGGCGACACGGGGCGGCATGGCATGGCATGGCGGGAAGTGCGTTATATTTTCCTCCTTGCCTCAATTCGTAGCCACGGGTCGTTATTGTCTGAATTCGGGTGTGAGGCAGCGTTTTGTCGAGTGGAGATGTGAAAGACGTTGAGTTTGGAGTCGTGATGAGGTCATACTGCCACGCGACCCGCTCATTAGCCTTTGTGAAGAGCTGCTCCACATTGAATAAGGTGGCTTATTATGTGAACGGTACTTTGGCCTTCCTGTTCAAAGGTTCGAAACCCTCTTCAGTGGCAAGTCCACAGAAAGTCGTGGACGGCCTAGAAAAAACTGTCATCTCGTGTGACATGAGCGAGGTGCCTATGTAATGAAAACCTTTTCTTCGCGTAGGACGCGTTTCTCGTGATACTGTGCCTATGCTTCCTCTTTCAAATTCATCCAACAACACGTACACGGTACACCGGATACTTCATTCCCCAGTGTCGACCCGGAAGGCCTCTTATACCTGCGAGACCGAATCCGATTACCTAACGCCGATGAAACTGACGATGTCGCAACCTGGCTAGAGGAGGAATTCACCGAATATCCAGATGGTGATTTCGATCACCCGGACGAAATCCTTCAAGATGAGCTTGACGCGACTAAATGTGCACCTTCAGTGGCAGCCGCCTCGAAAACCGTCAAGTCGCTACTGAAAAGTAAAGGCGGCGAGTTTGAACTTACCTTGCGAGTCACAAAGCGTCAATTCCACCGCCTGATGGAGTGGCTACCTAATTGATAATACAAGCCTTGGCGATAATAGATTACAGGCTTGTGAGCAGAAATTGATGGTCTTCCTCTTCATCATGGGCCATGCCAAGACTCAACGCCGTATAGTATATCGTTTTCCTGGCAGCCGACGATCCGTGAGCCACATATTCCGTGAAGTCCTTCACCACATTGCCAAGTTACAGTAAAATTTGTTCAAATCCCTAGAGATATCTACGTCTCGGATAAAATCAGCAACAAAGACAAGTACTCGGCCTTCAAATTTCAATGGATGTCTTGGCGCAATCGACGCTATACATCTCCCGGTACATGTGCCTTGGACCGAACAACGCCTGTATCAATCGCGAGACGGAGAAATCTCTCAAAAGGTACTTGCGGCTGTCACCTTTGGTGCGCGTTTCTTATACGTGCTAGCCGGCGCCGAGGGCCCTCTTACAAATGCAACTTTTATGCGAATAGCCAGCGGGATGAGCTTCAAGGTTCCCAAAGGCCGTTTCTTCCTCGGTAATGCCGGCTTTGGCAATACCCGTCGTGGCGTCCTGTGCCCATACCCAGATGTTTCTTATGATCTTGAGCATTACCTACGCCGAGTCGGGCGTGCCCCCGGAAACTCCCGAGCAACTATTTAATCTAAGGCATTCTTCGATTTGGGTCATCGTGAAGAAGGCCATCGGCATGATGAAACGACGCTGGGACATTTTCGAAGTACGCCCTCCAGAGTACAGCGTTGAGGACCAGACGTGTATCATTTACACGGCTACGGGACTTCACAACTTCCTCTTAATGAAATGGCTTCAACTGTAGGTTTAGATTGGAAAGAAGGAAGAGACTCTTTCAGCTTCTGAGAAGCTCGCCCGACAGCATTCATTGCAGCTAGCTGATGAGATGGTAGGCGACAGGATTGGGAAGCACGTTCGTGATGATATTGCACAGGCATTATGGGCCAACTACCGCCGGTTGGTGGACGGATCTTGAAGAACAGACATCCTCATGATTGTGTAAAACGACAATTCAGGCGCACAATAGCGCTTTATCGAGTGGTATATGTAGTTAAATACAGGCTAAAACTTATCGATCCAATGCATAGGACACGTAATGAAAAAAAATAGCATAGACCAGCCAATCCCTACTCCAAATTGGATAGAAATTCAATGTCTTCAAAGCCCGGCTGCGTTGATAAGAAGTGGAACTTCTTCTTGGTGCTTTGAATAGTATTCCATATCACGGCATTGGTCTCTGGGTCCTTCTGAATCCAGCACAAGAGCGCCGTGGTCAGGGATGGAGAGAAGCCATAGTCATCTCGCACAATATCTCGAAGAGCCACCACGTGATCCTGCGATTCTGTAGAAAGTAGACGGGCGCAAATCATGGTATCGACTACTGATTCGACCGTCCAAGAACTTGCCCTACGTGGTGTCTTCTTGGGTGTCGCCTTCGCGATCTGAGACGGCTTTGGAGTTGTGCTCTGAGCCGGCGTAGCCTTTTTCGTACACTGCTTGGGGCGTGTAGCTAATAATTGGGGTCCGTTCGAATAGCTAACATCGTCGGCGCCAGATGGTGCATCTTCGGGTCCATTGGATTAATCAACGCGGACTATCTCGTCGACGACCATTTTGTTCCTGCCTGCTTCGGGTTCATCGCGGAAGATATTCGCATACGTATCGATGGTGATATATTTGTTCATGAGCATACCCCTATCAATGATACGGCTTGCTCGAGTGCCGTGTTTCTTGATAAAGTCTGTAGGTTGAGTACCGGAGAAACTGAAGCTATTGGCCCTGCTGTCCCACTCGGTTCCGGGGGCATCAAGTATATCCTTGAAGATAAGCCAATCGTCTCGAAGGCGACGGAACTGTGATCGTAGAGTGCTATCGTATTTCCAGTTTCGTTGAGGGAACTTCTCCCTCATAACTAAGCTTGCTTTCTTGAGTAATGGGCTGACAAAGTTCGACGTCCATCCATCGTTTCTTTGATCATTGAGAAAGCCTAGGAAAGTGAACACCTCGGCATTGGTCCAATGCCTACCATCCCTGGATTTGGTGCCTCTGCGAGCATTGTTATTAGGGGCCTCGTTAGACATGGTGGAATGATGTACAGCTAAATTGATTTGCGATAATCATGTGACGAAGACGCGTGACGCGAACCTTTACGTTTATGAGGTACCTGCGGCCTGCCTCATGAGTCATGGGCCATGGCAGGTGCATTGTGGATCCTTGAGTACCTAATGTACCTATACTCCGTAGACTCATAGAGGTACTGTATGTATGTACCTACCTATGTACGTAGACTCTAGGCTCCTCTAGGGACCTAGTATGTAGGCTGCCCAACCAAAACTTCACATACATATATAACCGTACACGATCTATAAGATCGTCATGCAATTTTTGTCTTGCTCATTGCGCCCGTCGTACTCATCCAAGAAGATCGTCAAATGGATTGTATTTCGGTCACTAGACTTTGTGTCGTCCTCCCGAAAGAACTTTCCGAAAGTCCATCTCTACCTTTCTTTCCACGCCCATGTCGATCTGAGAACCACTAGAACAGAACCCAAAGGACGTGTATAAATGAGGCATAAGGATCGTCGCAGGTCAGGGCTGACTTGATCGCTCGCTTTTGCTGCCAACCCTCTTGGTCTTGTATTTGGTCTTGTATTTGGTCTTGTATAGCTTCACGACCTCGATTCCCAGATGAGCTATGTGCTGTGCATCAAGTTGCTCGACGACCAGCGGGATACCGACGCGCTGAGCCACGTCATGGCCGCGTTCGGGACGTCGACGCAGAGGAGAAGGAGACACGGGGCTAAGTTTCCTTCGTCAACATCGTCTGCTACGGAGCGAGATCGTGGCCCGAACCCTGAAAAACACTGACTTCAACGATGGGGTAGTGTGCGCGAGCGTAGTTCTGGCTGGGTATGGCACAACCGCCATCTCATTACCAGCTCGCCGTCAAAGAAACCCTCGAGCAATGATCTGACGAATTCGTGGCGCACGTCATCGATGCCTTTGTCGTTTAGAAACCCCTATCCATCACGATCGCACTCAATCGAGATAGATCATCCCGAACACGGCGCGAATAAGCACGTTGCAAGGCACAAGGCCCCAAGGCGCTGCTTTTGTGCTTGCCACTGCTTGGTCACTTGAAACTTCAGATATGTCTCTCTTCAAAATCGGCCAAGTACGCCTCATCCCCTGTAGGATGGCGAATACGTCGAATCGTAGGCGACCTCATCGAGCAGAGCGATGTCCCGGCGGCAACCTCAAACAGCTCCGCGACAAGAACGACCTCGTGTCGACAATCGCAAGGACACGGCCTTCTAACCGTAAGATCCATCGGCTTCGTGCAGGTGCTCTCACGCGTCGTCCAGCTGCTGGACCTGACCTGCGTATGTATACTGTTCCGCAGCATTACATCGGTTTTTGACAGCGCCGCCAAGTCGAAGTACATTTTCTTGCGACTGTGTCCTCGAGCAGGCCCTATTGCATGTGCTCAATTCACTGGCAACACATAAAACATACTCTGACGCGTTTTAATGCTCCCTATGCCCCGAGCGGCACCGGCCACTGCCGTCTCGGATACATCTCTATCAATTGTACGCCCTGTTCTCGTGCTTTCTGCCGCAGCTGATCCAACGCTGCGCCCCTGACAGCCACTGTGTAGATGGTCTCGAGATGTGTGAGCCTCAGAATCGCAATCAACATACTTAACGACTCCTTGTTCGTCGTATTCCCGCCGTCATAATAGGGTTGGATGGTCAAAGTCCGCAGGTTGGGAAACGTGGCTACGAACTGCGGCAGGGGCAGATCCTCGTCCGTTTCGGCATCGAGAGGGAAGCGGAATTCATGGCATCCCAACGTATGGATTGAGGAGGCACCGCGCAACCAGTTGTAGCCTTTCAAATGGCGAATATGTGCGTCTCTTTCGTAGCCCTGGTCAGGCCTCTCGGGCAAGTAAATGTCAAAGAATGTCAACTGCCCAGTGTTGATCGCGTTGGAGACCAATGTGCGAGCTCCTTCGGGTGAGATAGATGCCCAAACTTTAAAGGAACGCAAATTTTTCGAAGGTGGATACTGGTAAATGTCGAGATCGGAAAGCAGACCATGACTACCGCTGAACAGGCGAGGCCAGTCCGTGCTCTCAAATATAAGACTTACATGTTGTAATGACTTGGAGAGACATCAGGTATCGGAGCGTTGAATATGAATTTTCTGCATCATCATTGATTGATTGTAGGGATTTAAAGCACTGGAACTTGAGTACCTTCAGATTTGGCCATACCTCATCCCATTTCCCTCGCCAAATCTCCACAGGCTCCAAGGCCAGGTATGGCATATCGGGGGCATTCCACAGCTGTTCGAGTCTTGGAAAGGAGACGGAGAAATGGAACTAAGAACGCTCAATGAGTTAAGTTCTCGCCTTCACGCGCGCCTCCTAGATCTTGACCTGTAGCAAAACGTAGCGGGTAAAAAGAACGAGACAAAAGACTGTAGTCTGTAGACAGAACGAAGAAGGAAAATGAAAGAAGATGTTACCATTGCAGCTCTTTGGGGTTGGGGGAACATACTATAGGAAACGGGGCAAAGTTCTCCTCGTGTCTCTCACTGCGCACTTGCAAAGTCTTCAGCTTGGGAAGCAGAGGTAATGATGACGATTCGCGATACCATTGCAATGGGATTCCCGAGAGGTCTAGATGCTCCAAAGAGCTTGCCGCATTTTGAAGGAACATCTGTGGGAGTCCCCCGGGACTGTCCACTTCAGAGTCGTTGAAACTTCTCCAATCACTCGAAATTATGACGTTTCTGAGTCGGTTCCATATCTTCTTATTCGAAGGAAGCAACATGGGTAATAGGTCAACGAGCTCCAAATGCTCCAGGCCGGGTGATTCTTCGAGTAGCTGCGTCACAAGGGCATCAGTGTAACCCCTGCATTGTACCACAATCTTCCTGGCACCCCCATCTCCTGCCCAAGACAAAACCTCGTGTATCTGGGAGGAGGATAGCATCAGCGTAGAGTCTATACGGCGTCGGAGGAAGACAATGTTTCTCCATAATCTTCCATGCACAAGGCTCGTGAGCACGCGTTTCCAATTCTTGGAAACTCTCAGAACGCGACTATCAATTCATAGTATCAGCCAAAACAGTTTGACCACAATTCGATACCCGATACGAGGAAGAGGGAGAGCGGATCAACGTACAGAATTTCAGTCCAGCTCAGGTGCGAGAAGATGAGTCCGACAATTTCGGCGGGCAGGCGTAACGGATCTAGTCTCAAGGTCTGCCGGTGGAGAGCATGCAATTGCTGAGCCTCGACTGATTAGAAACCAAACCTGTGACGGTGTGCCATCATGAACTTGGACAAAAGACCGTGCCATCTCACCTGTAATTTGGGAGACGACTCAGACGAGTCTTGGCCAGTGAACCTATTTGCGTCGATCCCAGCCTTATACAGGTTCTGAGCATGCTCTCCATTATTTCTTAGCCGAACAAGATTGCCCAGACGAATATATCCCTGGATTCGGATCTGGTCAGCAAAGAAGTGCCAGTGTCGATGCCTCAGGTAGGACTGCTCACATCTGGCAGTTGAGGGGCCAGTTCCACCATCCATTCGGCGTCCCTTACAGCGAGGTCGAGTTTGCCCGTAGCCTCATACATTGCAGCTCGCAGATCCAAAGCCTGAATGTGATGCACGTTGTCGCACTTGCTGTACTTCCAGGGAGCTTCGCAACTTTCATGATCAAGCATTGCTTCCTCGAAGACCGACTCCCCTGCGATACGGACTTCTTCATAGCATTTGCATGTGCATGGATGGAGTTCGATGCCTCTGGCGCAGGGGCAGCTCCTCATGGCCTTGTCAGACACGTCACACGTCGTTGCTTCAAACACTCTCGGACTCTGCCACGAAATCTTACCATGGTCAAGAGCTCCAACGCACGCTCATAATCTTTGGTCGCCGCAGCATCACAGACGCGGGCCGCCGCGGAAGAAGCGCCGGCCGACTCGAGTTTCAGGCGGCCAGACTCGACCAGATCTGCCATCGCGAGCTCAGGATCCGGAGCACGGGATGAAGACATGACGTGTAGGAAAGACCGCGAGAATCTCGCGCATGGTACATACATATGTGGTAACAATAAGTATCGTGAGAGCGCATGAAATTGAGCCACAGCTGTAACAGGCAATACGGCCAGAAGTGTTCTTATGGTACATACCTACCTGTAGGTAGCTATGTACATAGGTACGAACACTCTCCAGGCTTGGCCGCTTTGTTTCACGCGTCGCCGTGACACGACGTGCCATTTGCCTTTTCAAAGTTTCCACCAGTCTCCACCCACGGTAGGAGGTATGTATGTACGTATGTGTAAGTATGTAGGTATCTCTAGGTACCTAATCTACCTGGTATGGTGTACATACGTACAGTAAGGCAGCCCAAGGCACTAACAGCAACTACCCACTCCCTGGAGCCATAGGAGTGCTGCTCGCAGCTCAGGGAGCAGTCGCCACTGCTCAGTGCTTACCCTTCCTCGAGACTTGGAGTGACATACTTCGCACCTGTTCGTAGGGTTAGGTAGGTACATAAATACCTCTATACATACCTCCTAGGAGAATCCCAATTTCAAAGCCAAAGAATTGACAGAAATACGTTTAAATTGAAGTACGAAAGCACAATGTAAGTCAAATAATTGCGATACTTCTCATCAAGCTGCAACGTAACTAGCTGCAAAACTCTGCCCATTGACCTGATCAGTGATGAAGACTGAAGTGAGCCTTCGGACCGCCAAAGAGGCATCATTCATAGCCTCATAGGGGACACCTAGACCAAGCTCTTGAGTCTTCATCAACCCGACGAACTGGCTTCCTCCGCCGTAAACTACCTACCTTTCTCTGTAGCCTCAAGCTGCCGGCGAAACGAGACTGACGGAAAAAATGCGGGATTCTACTCCAATAGGTGTACATGTACGTGATAGATGATGCCACTGCTGTCAATGAAGCGATATCTATTGCCTTACGGACTGTTTAGAGATGAATCTGCGCATGTAATTATACGCCACTCAAATCATGGGTATATACTCGATCGCGCTCTCACGTCACGCACGCACGCACCCACAGAAACCAAACATTGAAGCGTATTCTATGCCATCTACGGCTCCAAAGGCATCGGCCACTGATCTTTTGGAACATCGGCCAGCAATTGCACACCATATCCTTCTGCCGTCTCCCTCAGCTGGTCAAAGAATAGGCCATCGACACATGGCGTGTACAAAGTCTTGAGATGCGTGACCTCCAAGACCGCACCCACCACGTCCAAGAATTCGGGTGTACTGTACTCCCAGGAACAGATTTTCAACGTCCGCAGGTTGGGAAACGTGGCCAGGAACTGCGGCAGGGGCAGATCCTCGTCCGTTTCGGCATCGAGAGGGAAGCTGAATTGATAGCATCCCAACGTATGTATTGAGGGGGCTCCGCGCAACCATTCGTAGCCTTTCAAATGGCGAATACTTCTGACTCCAATTTTGCCGGTGGGAGAGTCCTCGGGGAAGACAATGTCAAAGGATGTCAGCTGCCCAGTCTTGATCGCGTTGGAGACCAATGTTCGAGCCCCTCCGGGCGAGATGGGCGAGGAAAGGATGAAGGAACGCAAATTTTTGGAAGGTGAATACCGAGCAACGTCGAGAGGAAAAAGTAGACCATGACGACCCCTGAACAGATCGTTCCAGTCCACACTCTTGAAATCAAGGCGCAGATGTTGTAGTGACTTGAGAGACATCAGGTAGCGGAGCGTTGAATGTGATAATGCTCCATCATTATCAATCGAGTCAAGATATTCCGTACAATTGAACTTGAGTACCTTTAGGTGGGGCCATACATCATCCCATTTCCCTCGCCAGATCTCCAAAGGCTCCAAGGTCAAGTATGGTATGTCCGAGTCAATCCACAGCTGTTCGAGTCTTGGAAAGGCGACGGAGAGACAAAACTGAAAACGGTCAATGAGTGATATTCTCGCCTTCACGCGCCGCCTCGGAGATCTATACGTGTAGCGAAAGGAGCAAGAAAGAATGAGACAATGACTAGAAGAAGAAGAAGAAGAAGAAGAAGAAGAAGAAGAAGAAGAAGAAGAAGAAGAAAATATCGTCACTGAGGCTTTTTGGGATGGGGGAAACGTACTATAGGAAACCGAGTATAGTCGGTACGATCGTCCATGTGCAAGTACTCTGTCATTCGCAAAGTCTTCAGCCTCGGAAGCAGAGGCAATGACGACGGTTCGTGATACCATTGCCATGGCATATCTTCAACATCAAGATGCTCCAAAGAGCTGGCCGCATTCTGGAGGAACATTCGAGGGAAGCCTCCGGGACTGTCCACTTGAGGGCGGTCGTAATGACTCATACGGATGGTGAAGCTCCTGAGTTTATTCCAGACCTTCTTGTTCGAACGAAGCGACGGATCTGATACGTGTTGAAGCTCCAAATACTCCAGGTTGGGCGACGCTTCGAGAAGCTGCGTTACGATGGGTTCAGTGAATCCCCCGCCATTATTAATGACGATCCTCCTCGCACCTCCATCTCCTGCCCAAGACAGGATCTCACGCAGCTGCAAGGGGAACGGCACCCGCTTGAAGTATCGATGGGGGAAAACAATGTCTCTCCATAATCTTGCATGCAGGGGGCTCGTGAGCACGCGTTTCCATTGCTTGGAGACGCGCAGAATGAGACTGTGCAGTATGTGATGCTTAGTATCAGCCAAAACAGTTTGGCCGTGAGTCGGTATACAATGCGA
>QEQW01000767.1:0-11674 GCA_004016085.1 Claviceps quebecensis
CATGGGCACGCCCCGTCCATCAGAAGGTCCAGAACGTACTGTAAGTCTTATACTTGTGGTTCCCACCGGATATTGCCGAATCAAATGAGAGATTGAAGGCATGGTGCAAGTGTAAGTTCAGGTGTTTCCATTCTTAGGGCTTTTGCTAACAAAGTGCATCAGTTATCTGGTCGGATGTTGGCCTCTGCGCATTGCTTTCCGCGAATAAGGCGCGAGGGGCTATTCTGAAGCTCTCTCAGAATGAAGATTCCGAGTTACCCATAAAGCTCTTTTGAAACGTTGGAAGAAGTATGGTAGGACCGCTAAGCTCGACCATATGCGCCCAACGCCGAGCGACGTTGTGGTGCGAAGACACTGTGGTCCAAGAGCCCGAAGATCAAATCGCAAATCTGCGAGTGATCTCGACATGGAGAGTAGCACCTTCGATACCAGCGGATATATTTGATAGCTATAATTGACAAAAGAGCTCTCACACCATCTGGCCACTTCGAACAACTTGTAAAATCTAATTCTAAGTGTGCGATCAAGCCTAAAGTAAACTCATGTCCCTAATATGTATGCGCCTGAGAGGCTGAGCCTGTGACCTGTATGTATATGAGCCAAACGGCCCAAACTATATGTGCCGAAGCCAGGTATGCACCTGCCGAAGCCTATGCACCTGCCGAAGCCTATGCACCTGCCGAAGCCTATGCACCTGCCGAAGCCTATGCACCTGCCTAAGCCTATGTGTGAGCCGAAGCTTATGCACCTGCCGAAGCCTATGCACCTGCCTAAGCCTACGTATGTGCCTAAGCTTCTTGTCGAACGACGTTTTGCCTAAGCTTAGGGGAAACCCACAAGCTTAGGGCGATGGCGTTGTGTACTTAACTTGGGCGGAGCTTGTGGGCGCGCAGAAGCTTATGGGCCGGCGCAGAAGCTTTTTCACAGCCTTCTACAAGAGGGGGGTCGCACGCGAAGGCATAGTTTCATTGAGAAGCACGACAACCCGAGGAAGCTGAATCATCGATGGTGATATATATTCTGACGAATGGCTACATCACAGTTGGTGCGTACGCCAATACTTTCAGCGTCGGACCCGACGCCGGTGGACCAGAGATAGTGATGGATTGGATCACCTCGGACTCACTCGATGAAAGCGAAGTTGCACCGTCTGGTGCCGACGATGCTAGCGGTCTTGGCGAGCTCCAACTGGTAGATATACGTCCAAAGAAACCCACGAAAAAGGCTGCTGTTCCGGCCGTCTTGGGTTTTGCGGCTTGCCTTAGGTGTTTCTTCTTGGGGGTCGGTCGCCTTACGACACGGGATGGCCGTGGAGTTCAATTTCGAGCCTTTTTCCTTGGATTCTTTTTGGATAGTCGGAGCTCGTCCGAATCGCCAGCATCGTCGGCACTAAAGATGCAACTTTACTCTCATCAAGTGAGTCGAGGTCATTCGTCACTCGGCTGGAAAAATGGTTCCGACCGGTGTCGGGTTCGTCGCTGAAGATATTGGCGTAAGTGTCAATTGTGATGTAGTCATTCGTCAGAATACCACCTTCAATGTGCGATCGGCGTTGGGTTCGTCGCTTCGTCAACATCGCGCCTCACGCTTCAGGGCTGTCAGCGGACCTAGCAGTCAACTCGGACGATTTTTCGAGCCCTGTGATCACTGACGCTGCAGCGGGTGCAGCCATATCGACTGATGAAGTCTACGATTCCACATTTGCCGCGCCTGTACGACGACCTAGAGACAACGATGGGCGTAAGGCCAGTCATGTCACTTGCCGGCGTGGACTACTGGTGTTTGCTTTTCTCTTATAGATGGGTATTTCGTGGACTTGTTCAGTTGAAGGCCTAGATAGGGGTAGGGGTTCTCTTACTAGTTGAGTATCTGATTCTGAGACGCACGGAGAACGTCGTGTAGTCTGAGGTTTTACTGGATGAAGAAAGACTAAGCGGTCGTCTCTTTGGTCAGAAGTCGAACAGAATATGAAGTCTCCTACCAGTTGTGTAGAGTCGTGTAGCGTGCTAGTCCTGATGTCGTCTCAAATGGTAGAAGGTGTCTAGCCTTCATGGCAGAATTTATCTACATATCTTAGAAGACTGTCATAGACTCAACATGTGTAGATCCGACGACCCATGAACTTTTATTCAATCAAGTTTTTGTTTGAGTCATGTTCTGCACATCTGGTTGGCTACCTAGTCGAGTCATATATATCATAAGTCAACTTGTGGCATCATCAATCCGCCCGGCCCTTCCGCCGTTACTGTGATTTAGGCTGCGGAGTATGTATATAGTTGGCCAAATTTTGTCAATTCATCATTATCATCATCATGTAGACTGCATACCGGACATACAATCAAAACCACCGACCAAGCACACACGCCCTACATCCCTCTAATCTAAAGAGTCCTTCCTGGCAATCTACACAGTGCCATATAAGATAATCCAATCCCCAACGAGAGAAAAACGGGCTCTCTCCCCGATTCATGACCCAGGGGCCAGCAGTGAACACCCAGCGCATAAGAGAAACAATGTATGCAAAACAGAACACCATTCCGGGTGAAACCACAAAAGTGCCCGCAAAGACAAGGTGAATATGTACCTCCTAGGTACTCTCCAGGTGCAACAAAGCACCACTGCCAAACCTTCACTCCACAACCCCAACCCTCAACCTATTCAACGCATCCTCATACCTCGCCGGACTATGATCTGTCACCATCCCGCCCCCAAACCGAAGCTCCATAAACCGCCCCTCCACATCCCGAATATACTTCAGCACAACCCGCCGCGCCGGTCTCCCAATCCCACCCGTACCACCACTCTCCTCCTGCACCATAAACGCATCCCGTCTGAGCACCCTCGTCGTCTCAACCACAAAGACCTCACCCGGGGGCAACAGCCGTTTCCCCTTCATAGTCCCCCGCAGGGCCTGCAGCATAGGCAGGACCCATTCCTCGTCGCCCTCGCGCGGAGCCGCGGGGTACCTGCTATCCTGGTGCCATTTCTCAGCAAGATGGCCCTGGAAGGCACGCCACATGCGGTGCCGGATCTCAGCTTTCGTGCCATGATCATCCTTTTTGAACGCCAGGGCCAGGAATTGGAAGTCGTGCAAGACCCCGAGGGAGAGATACGGCACGATATCACTACCGTGAACGACCGTCGTGATAAGGCCGCGGGTGAGTTTCCGGAGAGAGGGAGACATGATCCCCGGGGGTCCATAGGCGTAGACATGGATCCGCCGACCATGTGGGAGATGCACATTGCCGAACCTATGCTGCTGCTGCTGCTGCTGCTGCTGCCCCTGATAATGAGGGTGTTTGGTGGTAGACGGCTCAGCGGAAATCACGAACCCCGGCCCAGTGGCATTCGGTTCCGAAAGCATGACCCCGAGCAGCGAGGTGACACCCCCGCCGAGGGAATGCCCACACAGCACCAGGCCGTACTCTGGAAACTCCAACAAGGCTTCCTTGAGTGTCACGAGGACGCGCCCGTCGCCGCCAAAGAGTAATCGCTTCGCGGAGGCGTGCACGCCCTTGTGTACTCTATATGCTCTGCCGCGCCACAACAGGTCATCGTAATCGCAGGTCAGATCTGCTAGAACGTCTTCAAAGCCTAGTGTGCCCCTGCAGGCGAATACGACGGCTTTTGCCTCATGGTCTAGTGAAATGTAGTGCACGAGCGGGACGCCCGTCCCTGTTGAGCCTGTCGCGTCAGAACCTCCCTGAGGGTCCACAAACGACGCGAGCAGAATATTGCCGTGCTTCGACTCCGTGTGGTGCGCAAAGTGGCGCACATCTGGATGGGTTCCGTCCCAGACTTGGCTGGCGGGGAGTTCGGTGGAGATGCCGAGGAGCTTCATGAAGTGGGATCCGTAGCACGCGGATGAGTAGCGCATGTATCGTGCGATGTTGGGCAGTAAGTGCCCAGCGGGGAAGGTGCCGTCGACGAAGCCTTCGTTGCGGAGGACGTTGAGCGCGGCAGAGGTGTTGTAGGCGCTTTTTTGGTAGTATGATGCTGAGATTAACGAGGACTGAGAGTCGTTTGTTGCCAGGCTGTAGAGACTCGGGGCGTAGGATGCGGAGGACCGGTTATTGTGATTATAGTGTTGCTGCTGCTGCTGCTGCTGCTGCTGACTGTGCTGACTGTGCTGACTGTGATAGCTGCCGGTCTTGCGAGGTGAGCGCGGACTGCACGAGTCCCCCGAGGGTCGCGATAGTGTCTCTTGGGTCGAGAATTCCGCTCGAATCATGGTGGGAGTGGAGAGCTGCGTGTCGCTTTTCGATCTCCGCGGGAACGAGTCTGTCTGCGAGACGACAGAATCTCGACGTCGTTCATGGACAGATACGTAACTGGCTCGGGAGGACGCACGAGAAGAGGATCCAGGTGTCTGGTCTCGTCTGGACGAGGGGCTTTGCCGGGGTGGCTGCTGCGGTTGACTTGGGCGGCTAGTGAGAGGTTTGGATCTGCTTGCTACCTCTGACGCCGCTGCTCCTCCGACGCCTTTCCAGTGAGGCCGCTGCTTTGCTGGGGTGCGCGGTTCAGCATAGGAAGGCTCCTTATTCCACATGTTGGATAGTGACTGGCCGCTTTCTTTGAGAGCTCTTTTCAGTCTGGGCTGCTTTTCCGTAGTCTTGGCCGCGGCTGGAACTTCACTTTTCTTCCCCGGTGAATATCGCTTGCTTGAGCCGGTCATGGCCTGCTGTCTGTTAACTGACGTAGGACCAGCAGAGTCACGAGCAGGAGGTCGAGGGGGTTCTGTTGGCGGCGTTCTTTGCTTCTTTTGATTTGCTGTTGGCTCGGAAGTAGATATCTGAGCGTGACTTGGCGGTCCCCTTGCCTGCGTTGACTCGCAACTGCTGCTCTTTGATTCCATAGGCTTGATTGGCGTCAAGGGCTTCGTTGGCGCGATAGTATCGCCTATGGCGGTCGTCGCGTCGTCCACCATCTCGACAACTGTAGGGCCAGTCTTGTCTTCTTCGCCTCGCAGAATGGTATTGCTCAGCTTGTCCCGTTGGATTCGATACACGACCGTGTAGCTGGTCTCACCATCCATGCCCAACGTCCAGGAAGTGCGTTTCCCCGACCGCTCGGCGGGACCCCGCGTCTCCACGATCTCGGCACCCGGTG
The DNA here is from genome assembly GCA_004016085.1 of Claviceps quebecensis. NCBI lineage: Eukaryota > Fungi > Ascomycota > Sordariomycetes > Hypocreales > Clavicipitaceae > Claviceps > Claviceps quebecensis. The sequence goes on from QEQW01000767.1 coordinate 5,110, forward strand.
GCGTAGGAAGGGATAGCAATTGAGGTCCGCTTACGTCAACGGTGATGGTCTGAACAGAAGACACGGAATTCGAGATGGATACCGTAGTCCCCGGATCGAGGTTCGATGAAATGTGGTCCTTGAGGCGCTCCATGATAGCCTCGTCATCGTCGTTCGGCGCACATGGCCCGCCAAATTCGTTCTGGCGGCGTTGCTCAGCTTCGGCTTGACCATAGCCAACGTCAATTCTCTCACCGTCACTGAGCACCACGACGTCCCAAATAACCTCCTCTTGCGATTTCCGCCGCGCTTCTTCCACCGCCGACCGTCTCGACGCTCCTTGGAGGTAGGCCAGCACGCCCAATGCTACCGCAAGATCTGAAACACCTACTTTTTCCCCCCCTCCAGAAGCCGGGTTATTGAGCTCTCTCCGCACCAGAGTGATGATGCTCGCTACTGCTCTGGACGAATCTGTGGAGCCAAACAGTTTATCCAGAGATCCCAAGAGCAGCTGCGATGCTTCTGACGCGGATGATATCGACGTCCCAGTAAATCGAAAGCCTGCGGAGGTCCAAAACACGATTTGAGTGACGATAGAATGGAGGCTTTCCAGGCTGCGTTCAAAAATCTTTTCTACCTCGGTGGTAGTCAGGTCCGAGGAAGATTCCGTCATGGTGTCGTGAGCTGCGCGGCCCAGGATGGTCTCTACGAAGCCGCGAGCCAGTCCCAGACTAGACAATGTCGTGATCCTCGCCGCATCAAGGCTACAGTAGCTGACAAAGGAGCCCAAGCGGATGGCTAGCGAAGTCGATCGGGTGGCCAGACTCACGGCGTGAGCAACAGGCCCGGGGAGGAGCGTAGGCGGCGACCGACGGCATGGTGAGCCGGCAGAGGCCTCCATATCACGAGGCCCGCGGGTGGGCATGGCGGCAACGTTGGTGTACGATGCTTGTCGAAGCGTACGAAAGAGAATGAATTAACAAACGAGGCTCGGTCATTGTAGAGGCTCGTCATATTTTAACCATAAAATCGTGCAGATGTGGCGGCGTGGTTGGATTGTGGCAGTGGCAGTTATTTGCGTGCGTCGGTCGCAGCGCGCAAGGGGCTTGGAGAAAAAAGGGCAGCAGCGCTTGTTTGCCCGCCAGCCTCCAGGACGCAAATGGTGTGGATGCGGAGGATGATGGTTGTGTGACTTGTGTCTCGTGGCTTGAGTCTGATTGGGGGCGTTTTGGTTGAAGATCGGAACGAAGCGTGGTGATGCTGCGCATGGACTGGCATTCAGTGGCATGTGATGGGCTTGGCGGTTTGGCAGTTTGGCACACCTGCTGACTCGGGCGCATTCACGCGACCTGCCCGGTGCCAGCAAACGCCGCAAACCCCTTGGAACGCGTGTCCAAGACTCGGAAAGGAAGAAGACGTCAACGTCAGATGGCCGATACGCTTGTTGATCTTGTTGATGCCACTGGACCCCGGTGACTGGCCAGATGGTCCGGTCAAAAGGGTGTCGAAGGCATGCCAATGGAGATTGGCCTCTGTCGAATAATCAACATGCAGTCAGCATAGTGCCGACGTCGGATATCGCGCTCAAGAAATGAAACGAGAAATGATTCATGTATGTATCAAGCGATAGGTAGGTCTGTGACCGGGCCGAAGGGTTGTTCCCGACGGTAACGTCGTCACGTTGGCGGGGATTCGGCCGACAGTCGCGTCTGGTAGGCAGAAGGGGTCGATATTCATGGACATTGGAGACTCGCGAAATATGTACTCGAGGTACCTATTGCCTATGACATTAGGTAGTCTCCTCGTGACAACTGTCAAGGTCCAGTTCTCCTCGATATCAAATGGCACACAACAAACGAGGACCCGTGGTAATATGTAATATAAATATAATAATAAAGGAGTGAAGTTGGCGGGTTTTACTCGGCAGAGCAACTGAATCGAGGCACTTGCGAAGTTGCGACACGGACCACCCAACAGTGAACACCAGCCAACGGACGGGGCCAAGACGCCGACCACGATGATTTTGATCTTTCGGGCGTAACTGTGATTATTGATAGTTTCAAATACAATACCTAGTCCAATGCAATGCCGATGGAACAGTAACACTAATAGATGACCCCTCAAAGTCTTTCTCTCAATATGTACCCGATTCGAGACGCGACGGCCATGTCGGCCCCTGCAACGCCTGCAACGGCACTCTTGATTATTATGAGGTAGTGACCCGTGGCGGGTGGGCGGTTGGCCCGTGTCGCTTGATCCCGACTCCTTCATCATTGACCTCCTTAATAAACTCCTGGCTCCTTGACTGGCAGCTGCGCCTCTTCATTCTGCTTCGTTCTGCTTCATTCTGGTTCATTCTGCTTCATTCTGTCCAACTCTGACGCCCGTCTCACGTTCTTGCAACTCTCCGATTGTCAATTGTCTTTCATAACCCCCCATTTGCACCATCCACCTGATTCGCACCCCGTCGTCACACTACGTGGTTAGCGCTCGTATCCGCATTTCCCGCACCCATAAAGCTTACCTGGTCCAGACGACCTCATTCAACGACAATCGCTCGACATTCCGATACCAGCAGCGGCCCTCGAAACCAAAATGCCTCATCCGACGATTGAAAACATGACCTCGGAAGACGAACTCTTCTCACAGTCGCTAATCCCCGAGTTCGTCTCCAGCGAACTACCCGCCGGGTATAAGCTACGGCCTCTCCGAGATACTGACTTCAACACTGGCTTTCTCGAATGCCTGCGCGTCTTGACGACGGTTGGCGACCTGACGCAGGATGAATTCGCGGCGCAGTTCGAGAAGATGAAGCAGAAGCAGGACTACTACATCGTTGTGATTGAGGATACCAACAGAGCCGACAGGGCGAACTCTGTGGTGGCTACGGGTGCCATGCTTGTCGAGCACAAGTTGTACGTTTCTTCCCGCGCCTCTCACGTTCCGTACAGATGGCTATTGAGCTAAGTTTTCTGTCTTCGGCTGCAGTATTCACAATCTCGGTTCCGTGGGACACATTGAAGACATTGCCGTCGCCAAGGACCAGCAGGGCAAGAAGCTTGGCCTGCGGCTGATTCAAGCTCTCGATCATGTGGCCAAGGCGATTGGTTGTTACAAGTGCATTCTCGACTGCAGCGAGGCCAACGAGGGCTTTTACGTCAAGTGTGGGTTCCGGAAAGCCGGGTTGCAAATGGCGCACTACTATCGCGAGGATAAAAACAAAGCTCTATAATCTCGACGAAGCGCACGACGAAGCCCTCGACGCAGCGTTCCCTTTGACGACTTTACATTCGCGTCCATAATACATGAGATCGTTTGCAGATAGTAGGCCACAACTTTTGCTCGGACTTGAAGAGTCGATCTCCGCCATTGATGTATAGGAGGATAGTGGTGATCAGGGCCAAAATAATCCTCGGGCGGGCTTGTACTACGGTTGGCCTAGAGTGAAGAAGACTCGAATAGATGGCAACAATGGCTCTCTCTGTTGGCGACTGTGGCTCTCCCGCATTGAGTCGCTTCGAAGTTTGGTCCGTTAAGGCTGTATTATTTGATTGGCGTTTCATGTTCATGTGGCATCGCATACATGATACAGCACATGGCGAGGCATGTCTATGCACGTACATGGCGCATGTGGGCGGCATCTAGACTTGCTACATACCTAATGTACCTACAACCTACATACATATGTACATACTTCGTAGATACAACATGCATGCAGCATGTACACGACCCCGCACGCATAGAGCGGCCAAGACAGGCAGCTAGGAGGTACATATGTACACACAGACAATCTCTCCGTATGTACTCGTAGTTATGGAACGAACCAACTCAAAACTAAGTCGCATTGCATTGCATCTTGACTTCGTGACTCTTCCGTCTCGCTTTGCGGTTGACGGCCCAATGCCGCCGAGACACGTTCAAGTTGTCAACAAGTACATACATACATACGGAGTACGTACATACATACCTGTTTAGGTACCTACATAAGCGACGCTGCTTCCACGACATCATCACAGGACGAGACATGATCCGCAGCTTGTCAGCCCACCACGCGCCGAGAGAAGTCATCATTCGTAGCAAAGCCGCAACCAAGATCTCGATGCAGCTTCTTCCACTTGGTCCGCGTTCCTCGTTTCAAGGTACCATCCTCCGATCCCAACGCCCAACTTGGCCAACCGCCCGCTCACAACAGCCGTGTACACCAGAAAAAAGCAACAACAAATACCGCGCTCTAGCCGTACTCCGTACATACTCCGTACATATCATCAAGAACCGACGAGCGATTTTTCCCCGCCATTTGCAACTTTGCAAGGCATTCAAGTGGAGCAGCGGCTTAGATCCCCCCCTAAATAACGGGCCACACCGTACACGCGAATCTGCAACAGCGACCGGCATCGCAGGGGCTGTCCGGGTGCTTGGTTGTGTGTATGTAGGTAGGTATGTACATATGTATGATGTATGTAGTAGGTATCCACGACGACGGTTTTTACGATCGCATGCATGCGAGCCCATCTCACTCAGCTACCTATGTATGTAGGTAGGTAGGCCCTAGCATGTGACGAATGCTCCGCCATCTCAAACACATCCGATGTATGTAATGTAGCAGGCGGCAGAGGCGATCTGGGTACCTAACCTACTCCGTAATAGACGGCACACGTATCCCAGCCTCGGGAGGGGCTCAAGGGAGGCACCGGAACGGCTTTCCCCTTTCCCTGGCAGCTTATCTTTTATAAATAGGAGCCGCCTGTTCCTTTCTCCTCTCGTGCTGATCTTGGAAACACCTAAAATAAAAACTGCTCGTATTGTATTACTTCATCCTGTACTATCTATACATGCATATATATCGTACTGTCCTGTTTGGATAAAACATACATTCAGGCTGGCGAATCGCGACTGGTCGGCCCAAGGTATCACTTTGTTGTTGTTTGTAGGAAACGAGACACATACGTACGAAGTTCGAGCCTACCTACGTGAAGCATCGATTTAGACGACGCCGGCCTTGACTCGTCCCTAGTCTACTTACCGTGTTCTACGTACGAGTCATCTTCGGAAGTACATAGATCTATTGGTGCTCTGCAGCTTTTCTTCATGGACCAGTTCCATCCATTTCTGGTGCGGATGCGTATTGCTGCCCTGCAGTCAGAGTATGTTTTGTTTTTCCCTAGCTCCCTTGCCACCACCACACATACATCTCTGGGTATCATGCACAAAAAAAAAGTCACTGACGCTGTGGCGTGGCAGAGTTCTCTCCAAGAACCCTCCTGCGAGCGGCTTCGTGCGCTCGCGGCGCAGCAAGGTCACAGTGGTGAAAGACCCTTCTGGGGAGTGGAAGCTGGGCAAGACGCGGGTTGTGAGAGCTCGGTCGGGGTCTGCGTCCAATGCAGCTTGATTGTGAAACTCAAGTCTTTCTTTGTGTGCTTTATCAGACTGGTCTTGCGGAAAGAGGAGGCACTTTGTCTTTATTTTTTTTCTTTTTTTTTTGAGAGAGAGGGGGGGTTAGTTATGTATTGGATCTCAGCAAGGAGTTTATTGTAATACGTTGGTTGACTTTCGTTGTCTGCTTTTAGGGAGTTTCCAAGTAATTCTACATACAAGACATTCCTATTACCGCGCCCCAACGTAATAGATTCAAGAATCTCGTCTAAGCACAGAAAACGATTCGTGCTCAACCACGAACCGGCTTCTCCCTCCTATATTTTGCCATCTCTACCGTCCCATCCAACCCCCATCAACAACCAAGGTATGTCCACTGACATAGCCACTCGCCCGACTGGCAAGGTACACCGTCGTCCCCTTGAAATCCTCCGGGCTCCCCCATCGTCCGGCCGGGATCCTGGCGTTAATACTCGCCAGCCTCTCCGGATTATCCAGCAGCGCCGTGTTCATCTCCGTCTCAATGTACCCCGGCGCAATAGCATTCACCGTGATGCCCCGGGCCGTCCACTCATTGGCAAAGCTCTTGGTAAGTTGCCCAACAGCGCCCTTGGAGGCCGCATACGCGGGAACAGTCAGCCCGCCCTGAAACGTCAGCAGCGATGCAAAATTGATGATGCTGCCGCGGCGGCCCGTCGAGGCAAGTTCGTCCAGCTTGAGCATGTGGGCGCCTACGTCGCGGCACAGGCTGAACACGGCATTGAGATTGACTTGCATGACCTGTTTTGGCAGTTGCCAGGATTAGTCCAAACGACCAGATGTACGGAGTATCAATACAGAAACAGAATTGAAAAAGAAGAAACGAAAAAAAGACAGAGGAAAAAAAAAAAAAAGAGAATGTACGTCTTTGGGAGGTCTGGGGCCCCACCATGGGAGTTTAGAGGTACGTTGCATTAACCACGTAAACTTCACATACCTCACTGAAGTCCTCATCCGGAAATGTCTCACACGGATGCCGCCGCTGAATACCCGCGCACGTAACTAAGATGCGAATCTCGTGCCCATCTGCAAGTATCTCCGGGACGAGCTTCTTCACAGATTGCTGGTCCGCCATATCCGCGGTGTATATCCAGGCATTCCGGCCCAATTCCTCGATGGCCTCCTTCGTCTTCGTCGCGCTCGTGTCTCTCTGTGGAGGGGGGGGGGGGGGTTT
>QEQW01000768.1:0-11651 GCA_004016085.1 Claviceps quebecensis
CTTGAATGCAACCGAGCTCGATTGTGTACAAGCCAGAATAAAAGAAACCCCAGTACATCCTTATGTTTTGGGGTGGAATTCGCTACGGAGATCAGGGTCCTCTCGTCGTCCTCCCGGGGGACTCCGACTCGAAGAGAGGCGGCGTCACAAGCGCGGTTTACTGTGATCACCTTGATGAATACCTCCTAACCATGCTCAATAGTGACGTTATCTTTGTGCATGACAACGCGCCGATTCACACGGCCAGAAACGTGACCATTTGCCTCGAGGAGCTAGGGGTGACTCCTCTGGAATGGCCGCCATACAGCCTCGACGGTGGACCTGAATCCCACTGAGAACCTATGGTCATGCTTGAAACAACATATCTTCAAACGAGATTCGAACATGGCGCATGTGACGAAGTCCCAGGCCGCATTAGAGTACCTTGAAATCATTGCGACAAATGTTTGGGATGAGTTCGAAATTAAGCTTATTAATGACCTTATCGACAGCGTGCCTGACCATCTTCGGGCTGTGATAGATTCCAAGGGGCGGTATACAAAGTATTGAGGCAGTCAATTAATTAATCCTTCATGATTCTACAGATTCTGCTCAATACGTATTTTCGACATTCTGAATGGCCAGATGGCGAAAAAGTGAAATACATAGGTGTGGTGATCCAAAATGGGCCCAATTTGGCATTGGGCGTTATTCACTTGAAGGGGCTGTACGTACTGTGAAGTGCGTCCCGGAACCTTGGAACCGTTATGCGGTAACTGGAGGACAAAGAAGAAAAGGAATTTAATTTAGCCTTCGCAAAAGCAGTCTCGTCTCGCACAGACTTGTTTCGAAACATGATCATGTTTATACGTCCTCCGTGAACATGAAATTTCGCAGACTGAAAAACCAAACCCCCAAGGCGTTTCCTTGACGTATGTTTGCTCGATTTACTCTTCATCTCTAGTGACACAGCCCGACACCATTGCATGTGCTTTTTCACATGGACTCGTTCATGGCTACGAACACACAACGTGAAACACGCAGACTATTGCGTGTCCTATTTCCCCAAGGCCGACAGCGGTACCGGCCATTGATTTGGCCGAGCCTCAAATAGGTTCGCCATGCTGTTAATCAATTGCACGCCCTGGTCTCGTGCCGCCTGCCTCAGCTGGCCCATGAGTGGGTTTTCGGACAAATTGATGTAGATGGTCTTGAGATGCGTGACCCTCAGGATTGCTTTCAAGCCCCTCGCAGTCTTGGCGTCTGAGTACAGAGGGTGATCTTGAATGATTATGCTTAACGTCTGCAGGTTGGGAAACGTGGCCAGAAATTGCGGCAGCAGAAGGTCATCATCGCTTTTGGAATTGGATAGGAAGCGGTATTTATAGCATCCCAGTGTCTGAATTGAGGGAGCACCGCGGAGCCATTCGTAGCCCTCCAGATGGCGATCAGCGTCGCCTGTACAGGGGAAGACAATGTCAAACGATGTCAATTGGTTAGCCTTGATCGCGTTGGAGAGCATGTTTCGAGCCCCGTCGGGCGAGATGCGAACGGTTCGCGAACTGAAGGAGCGCAAATTTTGGAATTCTGAACGCTGGGCAACGTCGAGATCCTGATCAGGGCGTAGATCATGATTGCCGCTGAACATGCAAGGCCAGTCCGAGCTCTCTATTTCAAGAAAGATATGTTGTAGTGACTTGAGATTTGTCAAGAGCTGTAGCGTCAAACGCGTTTGTGGGGGACACTTGTCCGATTCTGTAGGACGTCGGTTGAATACGAATACCTTCAAGTGTGGCCATATGTCCGTCCATTTCTCTCGCCAACTTGCCACGGGCTCCGGATCCAGGAATGCCACTTGAGGGCCAATCCAAAGTTGTTCGAGGTTTGGAAAGGCGATGGAGAGGGGGAACTAGGTAGGCTCAACCAGTCAGCTTCTCGCTCTCACGCGCGCTCCCTCGTTCTCTTCATGCAGCGGCGAGGTGCAGAAGAGAGATAAAGAACAAGAGAAAAGGGCGGGACAATGAGAAAGAAGAAGGGAACAGGAATCGTTTCACTGCAGCTCTGTGGGCGGGACATACAACAGGAAATGAGATCTGATCATCCTCATCCATGCCATACATATTCTCGTCTTCGTCAATCTCGTCTTCGTCAATCTCGTCTTCGTCAATCTCGTCTTCGTCAATCTCATCTTCGTCAATCTCGTCTTCGTCAATCTCGTCTTCGTCAATCTCGTCTTCGTCGATCTCGTCTTCGTTGATCCCGTCATGCTCGTCGTGATCGCCCATTCGCAATGTCTTAAGGTTGGGAAGAATTGGTAATCCTGGCAGTCCGCGGAACCATTGCAGTGGAATCCCTACGAGTTCGAGATGCTCTAAAGAGCTTGCAGCATTGTGGAGGAATGTCTGAGGAAATCCTCCGGGGCGGTCTACTGCAGTAAGGCCAAACTCGGTAGAACACTTGACGTAAACATGCCTAAGTTGCTTCCATATCTTCTCCGCCGAAGGAAGAGACAGGCCTTTTAGCTCCAAGACCTCCAAATGCTCCAGACTGGTTGATGATTCGAGCATGAGCGTCAACATGGATTGAGGGAATTCCATGCCTTTCGCTATCGCGATCTTCCTGGCACCTCCATCTCCTGCCCAGGACAGTATTCTGTTCAACTCGTGGACGCTTGGCGGCCGCCCCGTGAATCTAGCAGTAAAGATGATATTCCTCCATAGGTGGCGGCACAGGGGGCTCGTGAGCGTACATTTCCATTGCTTGCAAACGCTCACACAGGAGCTGTACCATGTCTTGTATCAGTTAAGAAAAAATGACAATGAATTTGTAGTCGGTACCAAAAGGGGATGGGAGGTCAACGCACAGAAGATCCATCGATTCCAGATACGAGAAGATGTGCGTGAGAATCTCGGCTGGCAGATCTTTCATGGCGCCGTAAGAGCGGCGGCCAGACCGGATGAGATGAGCCATCGTGGGCTGAGGCACATTTTGATTTGACGAAGACATAATTTCTTAGTAAAATGCAAGAACGCGCATTTACCACGACGTGGTGACGGACGGCGTCGCGGCCGAGGATGATGTGTAATGTGGAATGGAGAAACTGTACTCCGTCTTGTACATACATTAATTTTTTTGATTGAAATGCCGTGACGCGAAGCTGTCACAGGACGCGCCAAAAGGTACCTTCGGTCTCGAAGATGATTGGCCAGCGAGACAGTCAGGTGGATAGGGGCGACATATTTTCCCTTTTCCACCATGGTCAAGTACCTTACCTGGTACGCTGAGCGACCCTCACAGCCCCACTTCTTTTCCGTGACTCGCGAGTCGCATCTGCTCCGAAAGTATGTATCTGTCTTCGCGGAAAAAACGGTCTAACCAAATAAGGTATGGCGCGACTACTAGCGTGAAAAAGAGTACCTGACATGGATGGGGAAATTCAAAATTGCCATACGTACGGAGTACCTCCGTAGATGATAGCAATGGCGAACCAATTCTGACATCGCACCACGGTCCACAACCCATACTTGGGCAGCAGAGGTAATCCAGCAGCAGCAGATTGCCAGTTGCAATTGCAACTCCTCAAGAGCAGACGGGGCTGAGAGGCGACAAATGGAGTGAAGGGAGAGATTCTTTTTCTGATTTGATTGTGTTACGTATACTGCCACTCCGTAGGTAGTGCTGTGTATAGGTATCTATGTACAGACTCTGTACTCACATCTCCGCATAAATATGTACATACCAGCACCTACGAGTACCTAGGTATGTACGTCCTACAGTACTGTACCTAATGTACTAAGAAGTACATTAGGTACCTACATACATACATAGAAGGGTCTTACACCCGTTGGCGTCGCGGTCCACCTCGCGCAGAAGGAAACCTCTGACTCTCTTACTCACACAATGGTTTTTTATGCCATACTCGCAGAATTTGGTCAGAATCTCATCAGTTTCACACATGTGAACCTGTTATTGTGGACGGAAGAAGGAGGGTTGCATCTGAAGATGATGTGGTGGTTTGCCAATTTGGTGGGGCAGTGGACAACTTTTTTTGTGATCATCAAGCTCAGAAGAGGTCACGTCTCGACTCTCAACGCTTCGGGTAATTTGTCTCAATTGTACTCTGTAAAAAAAGCTGAACTGGTCAACATCCGCGACCGCGAGACCATCTTGCACCACGTCGTGTCCGATGTATGAGCTTCTCGCAGTCATTCCAACCCAAAATGCGTTCACGCGGTGCCTTCAAGCGTCGCCGGCCCACGATGGCTGGTATGATCCAGTCGGGCCGCCACTCGTACGGGGTCGCGACCAGAAAACAAAAGCGCGCGGTGCTACTCATCACCAAAGTGAGTTTTCGTTGTCGTAAGAGCACCGGAAAGTGCTGGAAAAGCAGCATGACTGAAATTTACCTATTCTTGGAAAACAGGCCATGCGGAGGTGCCCCTGCACCAAAGGCGTCTGGCGGCCTAGATGCCCCTGCAAGGACTATAGAGGAGCCATTGCCGGAGGGTATTCGATTTTAGAGGAAGCCATGGATGCTTGTGATTGTGGCGTTAGTATGAAGTTCAAAAAATGCGACAATATGTAGCATATCAAGGCTCTGCATGCCCTATCTTCAATGCATGAGGCCATGGGCGAACTCGACCTCGCTGAAGACTTCGCCGAATGGATGCTGGAACTGGCTCCTCGCCTTCCAGATGTAAGCAGTCTAGTCTGAGCCTCTCGCCGTCTACGCTACTTTGCTGACCAATGCCGGTTCCAGGGATATCTGCGTTTGGGTAACTTCGCACGGCGGAAGGGGAATGACGAGTATGCGTGGAACTTGTATTCGGCTGGACTCGAGTTATACAAGGAAAATCCCGCAGGCTCCCCATACAAGTTAAAGGTGAGCTGAAAGGGCATGGTAGTCGGCAGAGTTGATTAAGACGCGGTTGCATCTGGTGTCTAACCAGTCGCGTTTCAGCAACTTTCCGATGCCCGTAAACCGCTATCCTTGCGCTTCTTCAAACAGGATCCTTTACTCCTGCCGCCCGAGATCGTCACGCAGATCTTCTCGTACCTGGACTTTATGGAACTTCCGTGCGTTGCTTCCCCCTTCCCATTTCGTACCCAGCATTGACTCGTTGTCAAAATGTTTTGGCTGACACCAGACCATGGTACAGTGTCTGTCTGCGCGTTTGCAAGAAATGGAAAAGTACACTCACGGGGCCTCTACATTGCCAATTATGGAAGAACATTATCTTTCCTGATGGGTATGCGAAGCGGGGGCTTCGCGTCGATGACATGAAAAGGATACTTACCTGGGCAGGGAAGGGAGGCGCTAGGAAGATCGAAATAGGGACAGACGTCAAATTAAGTCAACCAGCGTTGGAGCTGCTGCTCAGAGCGTCAACCAGTCTGGAGCATTTGGCAATTCTGCGGCTCAAAGGCCTGATCTTTCCTTCGAAGCTGAAAATCTGGAAGAAGCTCAGACATATCTCCGTTGCGAGTTTTGGCGGGCTTGGCTGGACTGATGTAGACAGTCCCGGGGGGTTCCCTCAGACGTTTATCCAGAACGCTGCCAGCTCTTTGGAGCATCTCGAACTCATTGGAATTCCACTGCAATGGTTCAGCGAGGTGCCAACCATACCAAGTATTCCTAACCTCAAGACTTTGCGAATTGGCGATCACCCCGAATATGATGTCTATTCCGGTGAAGATGACGAATTCCTCCTAGACGAGGTTGTGTATTCAAGGACTCTATTTCCTATTGTATGTGTCCCCCGCCCACAGAGCTGCAGTGAAAAGATTCTTGTTGTTTCCTTTCATCTCTCTGCCTCCCTTCCGTCTTCTTCTTCTCTTTTACTCCCATTTCTCCTATACATCTCGCCGCTCGATGTAGAGATTGAAGAGGCGTACGTGAGAGCGAGAGGCTAACTTGCTGGCCCTTCTTAGTTACCTCTCTCCATGGCCTTTCCAAAGCTTGAACAGCTTTGTGTTGGCCCTGACGTACCGTATCTAGCACCGGAGCTCTCGCTGAGCGGGCCAGATAAATGGGAAGATATTTGGCCACACTTAAAAGTGTTCATATTCGACCCACATGCTGATACAGGATCGGTCGACTTTGCAGAGAAATCACGTTCAACGCTACGGTACCTGACTCGTCTCAACTCACTACAATACATTGGTCTTGAAGTAGAGAGCGAGGACTGGCCCTGCATGTTCAGTGACACTTATCATCCACTCCCTGATCTCGACGCTTCCCAGCGTTCAGAATTCCAAAATTTGCGCTGCTTTAGCTCGCAAAAGCTGTGCATCTCGCCCGACGGAGCTAGAACGTTGCTCTCCAACGCGGTCAAGGCTAACCAATTGGTATCCTTTGATATTGTCTTCCCCGATAGAGAGGACGCTGATAACCATTTGGAGGGCTACGAATGGCTCCGCGGTGCTCCCTCAATTCAGACGTTGAGATGTTATAAATACCGTTTCCGGTCCGACCTTGAAGAAGACGACGACCTCCTGCTGCCGCAATTTTTGGCCACGTTTCCTAACCTGCGGACGTTGAGTATTGAACATCGCTCGAGTACCGAGATTCCCCAGCTATCGAGGGTGCTGCTTGCAATCTTCAGCGTCACTCATCTCAAGACCATCCACACACGTGTGCACGATAAAAAATTCTTGGTCCAGCTGAGGCAGGAAGCACAACGCTACGGCGTGAAGGTAATCAACAACCACCCATTTAGTCCAGGCCTATCGCACCTATACGGAGCTCGGCCACTGATGTGGCCGATACCGTTGTCGGCCTTGGGGGAATAGAACACGCTACAGTCTGTGTGATTTACGTTACACATGCGTGCCGCGCGTGTTCTGCACCTCAAGTTGATCACAAATGATTCCATCTGAAATGAGCATATGTACCGGGGTTGTTGGCAGAGAAAAGTAAAGCAACTCGAGCGAGCCAATTCGACGTCGACAAAATATTTTGGGTTATTGTTTCCGCGAAATTTGCCCCTCTCTCACGAAGGGATATGCGAATAGTATCCTGGATGAAGAAACAATCTCGTGTCAGACGTGATTGCCTTTGAAAAAGCTGCATTACTTATAAAATCTGTGACATTTCGTTTCCGCTCAAAGTCCTGGGGCCTGCAAGCCGGTGATGAACACAAATGTTGCTTTTGGCATGTGAATAGGATGGCCTGCCTGTTCGTGACTTGTCATCGATCAACTTGTGTATTTTTATCCCGCGTCGCCCGCCTCTCCCACCTGATCTACGACGCGTCGCGAAGCAGAAGGGGCAACGCATACCATCTCTCCTTGCCTCGTCGTCGACCGCATTCTGATGGTCTTGCACTGTAAGGCTACCTGTTCTTTAGAGACCGATTCCTTCGAGTGTAGCATGTCCTTTGTTGAAGTGTGAAATCCGCAATTTGAAGCACCGTAAACACAAGTCAGCGGGTATTTTAACTTCAAAACTATGAACCTACCCAGGTATGTAAACAGTGAGGGCGAGAAGAAAATTGAATCCGCTCACTGCTGTCGCGTCGCGTCGCCACGTCTCCATGAGTCCATCCATTACGTCATTTGGTGCGACGACGTCGCGATCTGACCTTGCCGCGTCCACCACACGCACAATGCGAGTATGTACTGACTGTCTTACATGCATGATGGCCTTGAATGCGATACGGGCACGATTGGGTCAAAATCTCATCAGTTTTAGACATGTGAAGCTGTTGTTGTTGGCGGAAGAAGGAGGGATGGTGTGGTATGTACAGTGGTGGATTGCCAATTGGCGGGGTATACTGGGAAACTTGTTTCTTTTGTCACCCGATTTGACCATCAAACTCAGAAAGCTCACGCTCCGAGTAATCTGTCTCGATTGTACTCTGTAAAGCTGGACTGGTCAGCATCCGCGGCCGCGAAATCGTCCGGCACCACGTCGCGTTCGATATATAGGCTTCTCGCAATCTTCTTAACGCGCCATGCCTTCATCCCGTGCCTTCAAGAGTCGTCGGGCCACGATGGCTGATCTGATCCAGTCGGGCCGTCGCTCTCACGCGACCGGGACCAGGAAACAAAGGCGCGGGTTGGCACTCATCACCAAAGTGAGTTGTCGAGAGAGCACCGGAGGGTGTTGGAAGAAGCAGTATGACTGACATCTACCCGTTCTCTAAAAAAATAGGCCATGAGGAGCTGCCCCTGCAACAAAGGTGTCAGGCGGCCTAAGTGCACCTGCAAATCCTATGAAATAGCCGCTGACGAAAGGCGCTCGATTTTAGACGAAGCCATGCATACTTGTGAATGCGGCGTTGGCAAAAAGTTTGAAAATTGCTACAACATGCAACATATCAAGGCTCTGCATGCCCGAGCTTTAATGCATCATACCATGGGCAGATTTGACCTCGCTGAAGACGACGCCGAATGGATACTGGAACTGGCTCCTCGACTTCCACATGTAAACAGTCCAGCCTGAGCCTCAGCTTTCACGGTCTACGCACCTTCGCTGACCAGTTCTGGCTCTAGGGATACCTCCTTTTGGGACACATTGCAATGTTGAACGGGAATGATCAGTATGCCTGGAACATGTATTCGGCCGGACTCGAGGCAAGCAAGGATACTCACGTAGGCTCCTCGTCCACGTTAAAAAAGGTGAGATGAAATAGCATGGTATTCGGCCAAGTTGATCAAGACGCGGTTGCATCTGGTGACTAACCAGTCGCGTTTCAGCAACTTTTGAATGCCCGTAAACCCCTATTCCGGCACTTCTTTAAACAGGATCCTTTACTCCTGCCGCCCGAGATCGTCACGCAGATCTTCTCGTACCTGGACTTTGTGGAACTTCCGTGCGTTGATCCCCCCTCCCCCGTTTCGTATCGAGTACCGACTCGTTGTCAAAATGTTTTGGCTGACACCAGACATGGCACAGTGTCTGTCTGCGCGTTTGCAAGAAATGGAACAGTACACTCACGGGGCCCCTGAATTGTCAATTGTGGAGGAATATGATGTTCACTCTTAGGTACGCGAGGCGGGGGCTTGGCCTCGACGACATGGAAAGGATACTTTCCTGGGCAGGGAAGAGAGGCGCCAGGAAGATTAAAATAGCGGTTGGCGTCAACTTCACTCAGGAAGCGTTGACGCTGCTGCTTGCGGCGTCGCTTGATCTGGAGCATTTGGAACTTCTGGAGCTAAAAGGCCTGACCTTACCTTCGAAGGAGAAAATATGGAACCGGCTCAGGCATTTTGCCATTGAGAGTTATGCTTGTCGTCGCTATGATATAGACAGTCCCGGGGCATTCCCTCACACGTTCCTCCAAAATGTTGTCAGTTCTTTAGAACATCTCGACATCGTGGGGATTCCACCGCAATGGTTTCGAGGGCTGCCAGCCTCACGGCCCATACCAAGTATACCCACCCTCAAGACATTGCGAATGGGCGATCACGAGCCTGAAGATATTGATTCCCATTATGAGGACCATGAGTATTACGACTTTGAGAGAGATCACATCCCTTTTCCTATAGTATGTGTTCCCCGCTTATAGAACTGCAGTAAAAAGGTTCCTGTTCCTTTGTCTTTGTCTCCCTTTTCTCGTCTTGTCCTTTTCTCGTCTTCTCCTTTTCTCGTCTTCCCCTTCTGCGCCTCGCCGCTAGATGCAGGGAATAAGGGACTCGGGAGCGCGCGCGATATCGAGAAGCTAAGTCGTTGAACCTTTATAGTTACCTCTTTCTATGGCCTTTCCAAAGCTTGAACAGCTCTGTCTTGGCCCTCAAGTGCCGTACCTAGAACCGGACCACGCGATAAGTGGGCAAGACAAATGGAAGGACATATGGCCACACTTGAAGGTGTTCATATTCGGCCCATACACTAGTACAAGATCACCCTATGAAGAAAAAACACGTTCGACGCTGCGTTACCTGACGCGTTTGAACTCACTACAGCATATTTCTCTTGAAGTACAGACCGAGGACTGGCCTTGCATGTTCAGCGGCAGCTATGATCCACTTCCTGATCTCGACGTTGCCCAGCGTTCAGAATTCCAAAATCTGCGCTCCTTCAGCTCACGAAAGTTGTGCATCTCACCCGACGGAGCTAGAACGTTGCTCTCCAACGCGGTCAAGGCTAACCAACTGATATCCTTTGACATTGTCTTCTCCTATAGAGTGAGCGCTGATCGCCATTTGGAGGGCTACGAATGGCTCCGCGGTCTTCCCTCAATTCAGACGATGGGATGTTATAAGTACCCCTTCCGGTCCGACCTTAAAAAGGACGACGACCTCCTGCTGCCGCAATTTCTGGCCACGTTTCCTAACCTGCGGACGTTGCGCATTGACTCCAGCACCGAGACTCCCGAACTTGCGAGGATGTTGCGTGCAATACTGCGCGTCACTCATCTCAAGACCATCCACACGAGTGTAATCAACGACTTGATCGTGGACCAGCTGAGGCGGGTGGTACGAGACTACGGCGTGAAATTGATTAACTACCAAGGTCATGGCGATAGATCCCTCCTATACGGAGCCCGGCCACATCAGTGGCCGATACCGCTGTCGACCTTGGGGGCACAGAATGCTCATCAGTCTGTGTGATTTATGTGTAACGTTGTGCGTGTCGCGCGTCTTCTGCACCTCGAGTTATCATGAATGAATCTATCTGAAATGAGCACATGCCCTTGGAGTGTTGACAGAGAAGAGCAACTCGAGCGAGCCTCTTCGACATCGACGAGAATACGTGGGAAATTGTTTCCAGGGGCGAAATTTGCCCTTCGTGCACGAAAGGGTATGCCAATAGTTTCACGGATCAAGAAACGATCTTGCGCTAGACGAGGTTTTCTTTACACAAGCGGCATGATTTTTCTTTTCTCCTTCTCTAATTGCAGGTTCAGTCCCTCCCTCATTTCGCTACCTACCTCGAATGGATCTGCGGAAGGTCAGCTTACTTGAAATTACACTCATGTCCCACGATAACATACACTCTGCGACTTTTTGTTTCCCCTATAGGCTAAGTGTACTGGGCATGCAAGCCGGCCATGAGGGTGGTGAACGTGCGAACTGCTTCTGGCATATGGACAAGTTGGCCTGTCTGTTCGTGACTCGTGAGACGTGACTTGGCATCGATCAACTTGTGTGTAGATTCACCTCGCGTCGGCCCGCCTCTCCTACGTCGCCCACCTCATCTACGACGCGGCGCAGAACAACAAGGGCAAATTATACCATCAGTCCTTGCATCGCGGTCGATTGTATTCTGATCCTCTTGTACTGTGAGGCTATTTTTTAGAGACCGATTACTCCGAGTGTAGCATTTCCCTGGCCGGAGTGTGGAACTCGCGATTAGAATTTACAAGCACCGCTGCACCGTAAATATTAATTCAGCTTTACTAACAAGACAAGAGAGATCACAACTTCACAACTGTTACCTTCGGTGAAGGTGCAAAAGAAAACCAGAACCCCCCACTGTTCGTCGCGTCGCGCCAATACGTCTTCATTCACGTACGCCATTTAATGAAAAGTATTTATAGGGCTCAGCCACACCTCTCCCTCACAAAAACTTCTTCCTCTCACAACTCCAACCTCGATCGCAGAACCCCTCGAAACCTCAAGCTCGTTTCTTCGCCTTCATCGACCTCCGAACCCATTTCCGATTCCCCCTTTTTATCATCTTGATCATGGCCTCAGGTACGAGAAGTTCTGCACGAGGCTCGGAG
>QEQW01000769.1:0-11648 GCA_004016085.1 Claviceps quebecensis
CCTGCTTCCCCTCCACAATCTTCCTCCGCACCCGCACAGCCCTCCCACGGGGGGTAGACCCCCCCGATCTGGGCACAACCGGCCTCTCCATCTCACGAATCGTATGCGCATTCCGGGAACTAATCACGGCTTTGAGGCGGATATATTCCGCGCGGTGGAGGTGTGTTGTATATTGCTGTGCTGTGTGGAGGAGTTCGTCTTCGACCATTCTGTATTTATCATCCAGGAGAGGGATCATGAACCTTTTTTTTTTGGGGGGGGGCCCTCCATTAGCATAGCATAGCATAGCATGGCATGGCATGGCATGGAGGAAGTAGGGAGTGATTACGGAAAGGGAAATCCCCGGGGATACGTACTGTTCGGGGGGAGGTTCGGGGGGAGGAGTGATGGATGAGCTGCGGGCGCGGGGAGGACCTGTTGCGGGAGGGCAGGTCTTGGGGGTGTGAGATGCGTGCCCGTGGGGGGAGATTTGGCGTGCGAGGAGGTTGGGGATGGGCGTTGCGGGCGCGGAGGTGGTTGAGGTTGTGGCGTTGGCGTTGCGAGGGCTTGCCCAGGGGAGTTTGCGGGCCATGATGTGTTGGACTCTGGTGATGGTGATGGTGATGGTGGTGGTGTTCACTGTTGGGTGAGTGAGAGTGGAGCGGATGAAGTTGGTGAGCGATGGATGGGTTTTGACTCTTGAGCCTCATGATGCCCTGCATGGATATGCACGCTGTCCCCCACACGCGACAGCTCAAGTATGTACGGAGTACTTGCAGCCATTACTGGCATGGCCTTTTTATCATGTTGCCGTCATCTGCAAATCCACAGAGTTGGTCCATTGGTCCATGAGGAAGCCGGGTTGTTGGCACAATTAGCCTTCGTGTGTGGAGGCTTTTTTGACAGCCAAAGCCGAGACCTGTCATCAGGCTCTGCGGCGGCAAAACACATTTGCACGACGTCGTACTCTGTAGAGACGTAGTTCTTACACCGAACGATTTGACACATTCATGCTACATATTAAATTGATGCTATCACCTAAACACGTCATGACGGTGGTTTTACGCGACACGCTCTTCACCACCAAGTCTATGTGACTACTATGAAAGCGACACGCTCCTCAATTTGAGTCTATGTGACAGCCTGTTGATGGCGGCATTCTTTTTCATCATTAAGTCTATTTGAAAGCCTGATGGCCACAAGCTCTTGCTCGTTATGACTCTCTCTTACAGCCTATTGGCGACATGCCTAATTATTGACTCTTTTTGACAACTCGGTTAATAGCATCGGCTACGTGGTCCATGTTTTTCGAATTTAACCCCGCCATGGAGATGCGCCCGTTCTTGGTCATATAAATGTGGTAGTCCTCGCGTAGCTTCTGTACCTGAGTTTCTGACAGACCCGTGAAGCTAAACATGCCAATTTGATCCGTAATGTGGTTCCACGTACCCGGGGCGCCAAGCTCCTCCAGTCGCGATCGCAGCTCGTCTCGCATAGTGATGATGCGACCCGACATAGTGCGCAGATTTTCTTCCCACTCGGCAAAGAGCTTCTCGTCGTTCAGGACGGTGGCGACGATCCGAGCACCATACAGAGGAGGGTTGGAAATCTCGGATCGCTGAAGAATGGCCAATTGCGAGGCAATTCTGGTAATGGTGGAGCTGGCTTCGGGGCCGGGCCCCGTCACGGCGTGGAAGCAGCCAGCGCGCTCACCATACAAACCAAAGTTCTTGGCGAAGCTCTGGCAGACCATCGTCTCGAAGCCTTGCTGGATGAAGTAGCGGATGGCAGCGGCGTCTTTGGCCAGGTTGCCAGAGGCAAACCCCTGATAGGCGCAGTCGAACAAGGGGAAGTGCTTCTTCTCCCGAATCAGAACCGCAAGTTCCTTCCACTGGTCCAGAGTCGGGTCGACGCCAGTCGGGTTGTGGGCACAGGCGTGCAGAAGAATGATGGATCGATCGGGGGCACCTTGAATAGCCGCCTTCATGCCCTCGAAATCCAGTCCATTCGTCTTCTTGGAGAAGTATGGATAGTCAGCAACGCCGAGGCCTACATTGCCAAAGATTTGCTTGTGATTGGCCCAAGTCGGGTTGGACATATAAACCGTTCGGTTTCCTTGGTAGAACTTGGCAAGGAACAGGGCGCCAAGATGAACGGCGCCGGTGCCGGAGATGGTCTGCACCGACGTGGCCCGCTTCTCCACGAGGGCCGGTGAGTCGACACCGAGAATCAGCTCGGCGGCCTTGGATGTGAATTCTGGCAAACCAGCAATCGGAGCGTATTCATGATTTAGTTCGGGATTGTTTCGCAGGATCTCATCGGCCTGTGAGGAACACGTTGCGTTAGGACAGTTTATATCTGGACACACCAACCACTGCTGGCGTCCACGGCTGGCAACGCGAATCCATGATGATGCCTGTAGCTCCACAAACTGCAGCCCAAGAATCGCACCAATAGGTAGCCGAGTGGTGACTCACGCCGCGTCACGCGGGCCTTATCTCAGGGGACGAGGAGAACGGATGAGAACAACGCACCTTTTTGACAACAGGAAGTACCCAGGGCTTTGCCTCGTCAGTACGATACGCTCCAATTCCCTGTTTTGCACATGTGAGTAATTGAGTTTGCAATTTCCAGGGACAGCGTGTCCGAATAGGGCAATGCTAGCCGCGGCGATACAACGAGAACGTGCAGATCGACGTACCAAGTCAACCTTGATCGGACTGGTGTCAGCCTTGAAGGCTCGTGCGAGACCAAACAGAGCATCTTCGGGAGCTTGGGGCACAGACTCGGCCGGGAAATTCGTAGTTGAGACCATGGCGGGCGAGATGTGGTTTGCGATATTGTCAAGTCTGGCAAGTGAAGAAGACGAGGGCGAGGGAGCCATGATATGATGACAACAACGGCTGGCGGGGTGCTGCAGCCTGCGGTGGACGGATGGCGGGGGCGGGGCGAGGACAGGTGCGATTGCGGGCAGCTGTAGTACACCTGGTCACCGGTGACTGGTACCTAATGTACCTGTAATCTATAACGGCTGGTCGTACAGGTACGGCGATTGGGCAAGGGTCTCAGCAGCGTTTCAACGGCGCAGGATCGCAGGCAGGATCGCGGACTACGGAGGACCGCGTACCGTCGCAGTCGGGAGACGGAGGCAGGTGGCTTGATGTGATCTGACGTGATTTTATTTGAAGCTGAGCGGCGATGCTTGCGCTTGATGATGCTGGGCGGCGTGTCAGAGCAGAGATGCAAGTGATGTGCCGCCGCTTTTAAGTTATGGCTTCCTCGGCACCGTGGCCTACTTTAGGCCGAGGCCCGTTCGCCTCCCGCATCTGCAGCGGCTAACGTCACCAAAAATAAGGTCGATGCACGTTCGACAACCGGACCGGATCCCCACAGCCGCATCACGCGCACGGCATACATACCTACCTGGTATGTATGTCCATTTGCATGTGCTCTTTATCCAACCAATCTTTGATTTGTCTCGTGCGCCAAGACATTAACCTACTTTATATCTACTACGTTCAGCTGTCAGCGCGGCCATTTCTATCTTCTAAGCACTCTTGCTGCCGCCCTGTTTGAAGTTTCAGCCCAATAGCCGCCATCGGGGACTGGTCTCGGCAGTGCCCACACAGCTTCCAGTCTGCAACAGAGAGACTTATCGTCATATCATCAGATCCCAAATTACTAGGAAAGCACACAATCCACTGGCCGCGAAGAACGTGTATCGCGCCGCACTTGGCCGCTGCGTAGCCTTCTTCAGCTCCTTGTTTCCCCCACCGACGTTATCTGTAGTCGCCAAGGAATCTGACACAAGCTGCTCAATGTGCGCCGATTGCGTTGTCAGGTTGTTCACGAGTAATGATTGAAGCTCCGAGATTTCCACCAGCGACTGTTCTGCCACTCTGTTTCAAGGTCACAATGCGTCAGCCACAATCTGTACGGCACGTAATGGTCTTGGATAGGCGAAATAAGACGTACCTCACTTTGTCTAGGGTGCTTTCGTAGTGCTTCACCATGTCCTGGTTATCTTGCTCGAACATTTGGACTTGTTCCTGCGTCAAGCCTTCCGTAAATGACATGGTGCCGTTTTTGTTGATGGAATTGTCATTGCTGATGTCGTTACTGGTGTCATCTGAAGTGCTGATAGACGTTGTGGCCATCCAAGCCTTTTCCGACGTGGGTTGGAAATCTGCGAAATCGCCCGCAGGCGGAACTAGCATCCCGCGAGTCTTCTCCATCTCACGACTCAATCTTGATTCCATCATATCCTGCTGCGTACGGCAACAGTGCTCCAGTCTCTGCCGTAGGAACCACAAGATGCCGTCGCGATAAATGCCTGTTTGCTGGTTCTGGGCTTCCGCTGCCGCGTGCTCGGCCGTTTTCCTCGACGCACCGTCCCCTGAGGCCCATGATGCCAGAGCACCGAGACTGCTGCCGAATTTTTTGCGTACAATAGCCGAATCTGTTTCGCGACGAAGTTGCTCGGCATCGTCCAGGCCTCGAATGCTCGCGTTGAGTTCACGAATCATTTGTTTCGCATTGACGTCGACATCTTCTCGTTCGCGGTCGGTCAGAACCTGCGGCTTCCCGGCGGCGCTTTGGCCAGGAATTCTTCGCGCCGGGGCGGTCGACAGATAGGCTTGCCTGACATCCTTGAGCTCCTTGTGCAAGCTTGCGATGTGCGAGTTCTGTGAAGAGGAAGGTGAATACAATGCTCGACCCAGGGCGGGGATGGAGCTCAAAAGAAGCCGGCAATTGATATGATAATACTCACTATTCGATAGGCTTCCTTGAGAAATCCGTCCAACGTGTCGACATCCAGAGCATGCTTGCCGGATACTGCTGTGGCACCTTTCTGGCTGAGGAGAGCATTGAAGGTGCTCGTCAAATCGGTCGATGGGGGAAAAGACGCCGCCGAGACTGTCATTGTGATTGTCGTAGTGAGAGTGCGCAGACGCGTGGATGAGTGGTACTTTTGGTCCTAGCCATCAATCCGTGTGTTCGCTCTTGTTGGCGTGACATGCAGCTGGAATTGTAGTTCAGGCTCCAGACAGCTAGGTAGGTACAAGCTACGTAGACGGTAAGCACGAAGGGGATATGTACTCCGTAGAAACGGGGGTCATTGAATGGGCCACGTGATCTAGCACTGATGCCATCTCGTCGCGACTCACTGCAGTCTGCAGCTCATGCTTGTCACTGCTCACCATATTCAACACAATGGCCGAATAGATATCTATGGCCAAATTCCCTTCTGATGGATTGTCGCCCGAGGCAATCCACCCAATCAACGACGACCTCATCGAAGCCATCAATGCGTGGTCACGCGATCGATGTTACGCCCTCATTATCGACCGAACAAGGAAGGAAAGTTCCGGCCGGTGCTCTATTAACTTTGCCTGTGACCGACACGGCCTGCCAGAAACTAGAGACCAGCCTGGCCTCTCAAAGCCTGGACAGCGAGCCCGAAAACCCAAATCCCGTCGCTGCGGATGCCTTTTTTCGATCGACGCAATTGAGCTTGCTGATAAAGCTGGCTGGGCCCTTCGCCACCGGTCTAATCCAGTTCATGCTGTTCATAAACATGCTCGAAGCAGCGACCCGAGAGCTCATCCAACCCATCGCCAGATGTGAACCGAGCATCAAGCCTTCATGAGAAGCCTTCAGCAAGCTGAAGTTCCGCTGAAGAATATCCGGATATGGTTGAAGCAGAATGCGAATTCTTATGCAACGGCACGGGACATCTTTAAATCAAGTTGCCAAATTTCGACGAGAAGCCGAGATGAGCCTATCTGAGACGAACGCCTCCCTAGAAGAGGACAATCTCTTTTACATCCAAATGCCTTCCTACCAGAGACCACTGCCTCTAGCGAAACTTGACTTTGAGAACGATACATTACGCACCCAGGTGATACGATTCATGATGGTGAAGTGAGCACAACCACCTTTCTCTTGAAAGGAGTGAAGGTAGACACATTGCAGCCTGTAGGCATACCGTTCGGGCAAGACGTGAAATGACAATGCGCTTTGGGCGACCGCGGGAGCCACGACTCGAGAGGGAGGAAGCTATCGGCCGTTGAACCGCCCCTTTTGCCTCTAAACGAAGTGGTGAGACAAGGGGAGCAGGAACCGACCAACCATCTGATTCGTTTTCGAAGCAGCTCACCATCGCGCCGCGCTAGTTCTTGACCACCACTGATGCATTCAATTCGTCCTCTACGCAATCTCGTTCATATCTTGTGAGTGTGGTGGCCAAAAATCCCGGAACTTTCATGTAGAATGGTTTTACGAACTTTCGGAACAACTCGACATACAAGTATGTGATAATCTGCCTGTCCAGAGCCCATGAGGAAGCCGAGAAGGCGGGCGGACAAGAAGCGAGGGCAGTGAGAAACAATTCAAGGGTAACGCATGTCCCCAGCATGTCCCCATAGTGATCGAGGAAGAACACACAAGACGCATATGAACCATAAACAACAGAAGACCATAGGTAGTCTACAACAAGAAATATAATGATAGTCTACAACAGGAAATATAATGACATATACCCATAACTCCGTGTTCTCCGTCTCGTGCGGACGAGCGAATATCATTTCATTTCCGCAAGTAATTGCACCTTTACAGCACTGACGTGCCATGTGCGCGTGCGTGTTTTCAATTCCATGCGCTTACCCATAACCCATTTACGCCCCTTGCTCTTACTATTATTCCCCCAGTGCTATCACGTCTTTTACAGCCCGAGTATGGACTTGTCCACCGATTCCCTCAACGACTCCCACATCAACCAGTCCGAGCGTGTTGTCCTGCAGCAAAGACTGTGAGCGAGACGAAGGTGCCAAACAGGATTGCAGTCCTCTCCGTCTTTCGGGAAAGACATAAACTGGAGAAGGCATAAATCTGAAGGGGCCAGCATAAGAAATCAGAACAACTTACGGCAATAATCCCATCGAATTCACCTTCCATACCCCCACCGCCAATGCCACCAACTGCATCACCACATACACCAACTTCGTCTGCAAGATCTGCCCCGCGTTCTTCTCCGAGTGAAACTTTTCAAACGCCTGATTTGTAGCCATCAGCCCCATGATGGGGTTCTTGAAGGCCATAAATACCATCATGATGCTGAAGATCTGGAGGGAGTTGCCAGACATGTACATCATGATGCCGGTCATGGGAAGAGCCTTGACTGGCGCGAGGGCGACTTCCCATGCTTTCTTGACCTTGAGGGTTTCCATCTCGTCGGTGGAGGGGGGTTTTCGAGGCTGGAGTTTTGAGTCTTTGCTTGGTTTCTGCGCGAGGGACGGGGCGTGAGTATACTTTTCGATTTTGCAAGAGCGGAAGCAAGCCATGTTCGACGAGATATACATACCTTGGAGTTGGCAGGGCTGGAGGAAGAGAAGCCCACGGGGTCGGGGATGCCAGGGACCTTGGATTTGGCGGGTGGAGGGGAGCGCAGCTGTGCGACCCAGGTGGGCACTTGAGTCGTGGGAGCAGCCATGCTTGTGTTGAATCGCGAGAAAGGACGGAAAATAGGAAGTAGGCGAAGCGATTGATGTGCCGGGCGTGTCGGAGACGAGACGCTTTGGAGGTGTGTCGTCGATGTCTGCGTTGGTCAAGGTGGCGGTTGTGGTACTGTATCTGTCTGAGACTCTGACTTCATTCGGCGCAGGCGCAGGCTGCAGGCAGCTTGTCAAGGTCTCAGGTGGCGCAAACGTTCTGGTTGTTATCGATAGCTTGCTTCCAAGGCTGTACCTAAATACCTACAGGCTACGTTACAGTACATACGTAGGGTCCGCACGTAATAACAGCACGTAACATCCGTACCTGGCCCCTTTCCAGCTGCTTGGATTCAACAAGGCGCAACCCAACAACCAACTCAATTCCGAATTCGAAGGTCCATTCCATATCACATAACGACTCGACGACATCTCGGCAGCCTGAGCATATAAGACGCGCTCTAGTTCAGAGAGACGTACTCGCCGAGCCATTGACCAGGCTACAATCATACGAAGCATCCAACCTCAGTCGTCGCATAGGTAGGCACGAGAAATTGCTGGCTCAGCGTGCCGAGTAGTCCGCCAGCTCCATTCAACTGGACACCGCGGTTGACTTTACGCTCAAATCAAATGCCTCGAGTATCGCTGGGCTAGAAAATCTACGTGAAGACCGGTATCGAGTCGCATCGGACCGCCAACTCATCGCTGCCAGCCATCGGCGTCGCGCGACGGATCATCGCCCTCTCACATCGACGCACTATACGATTTCTTACATTGCTGTGACCTGAAACAGTTGGCCGGATTGGGCCATACGACGACTGTATTGAGCTGCTAAGGCCACCACGACGGCCATGTCGACCAAGGATGGCGGAGGAGACTCCAAGCTGTTCGCTCGTGTACGCTGATGACTCCCAAACATCCTTTGCATGTGCATGTGTTGGGCATTCAAGAACTAATAAATATCTAGGGCAAAGTTGCGGAGCTGCGCCTCGAGCTGAACAGCGGCGGGAAGAAGGACAAGAATCATAGTGTCAAGAAAGTAGCGCTCAAGAGGATTGTCGCCAACATGACGATGAGCAATAACGACATGGTGGCTCTATTTCCCGACATAATAGCCTGCATGCACATCCCAAGTCTGGAAATCAAAAAGATGTATAATGGGCTCGCCCTAATTTGAATGCCAGACTGGCCTGCTGACGAGATGATAGGTGTTTCTTGTACCTGGTCAACTACGCTCGAGTGAGGCCAGACATTTCCGTCAAGGCAATTCCGGTCCTAGAAAATGTACGCATCGACTCTCATGCGCTATCAGACCCAGCTGACCGTCTCCCCCAACACTAGGATATGGAGGACAAAAATCCACTAGTCAGAGCCCTCGCGCTGCGTACCATGTCCTACATCCATGTCAAAGAGTTTGTCGACGCCACGCTCTCCGTTGTGAGGCGTATGCTACGGGATAACGACCCGTATGTGCGCAAGACTGCCGCCTTTTGCGTGGCGAAACTGTACGATCATGATCGGAAGTTGGTGGAGCGGTCGGATCTTATCGACAGACTCAACTATCTGCTTCGCGACGATAATCCGACGGTTGTGGCCAGTGCGCTTGCGGGCTTGATGGACATTTGGGAACGGAATGAGGGTATTAAACTGACGATTGATTATAATAATGCGTCGAAGATGGTGGCAATTCTGCCTGATTGCTCAGAGTAAGCTCCCCGTGAAGCATCTGTTTCTTTTTTTCTTTGCGTCCCCCTTCTCCAATTACTCCCTCCATCTGTCGCATTCGTACTTTCTGTGCTATATATTACCGTTCGTGGGAGAAAGCCACTGACAAATGAGCAGATGGGGCCAGACATATATTCTAGAGGCCTTGATGTCGTACGTGCCGCAAGAAACAGGCGAGGCTGCTTTGCTGGCAGAGCGCATTTCGCCGCGCCTGTCACACTCGAATTCGTCGGTCGTATTGACTTGCATCCGGGTGATTCTATACCTCCTGAATTACATCGCAGACGAAAAACAAATCACAGCATTATGCAGAAAACTATCACCACCACTCGTCACACTCCTTGCCAAGGGCCCCGAGGTGCAGTACTTGGCGCTGCGAAACGCGTTACTAATATTGCAGCGTCGACCCGAGGTGTTGAAGAACGACATTCGCGTATTCTTTTGCAAATACAACGACCCCATCTACGTCAAGGTCACCAAGCTGGAGCTCATCTTCATGCTGGCCAACGAAAACAACATTGACGAAGTCTTGACAGAGCTGCGAGAATACGCCACAGAGATCGATGTTCACTTTGTCCGCAAGGCGGTCCGAGCGATTGGCAAGCTTGCCATCAAGATTGAGCCAGCAGCCAGGGAATGCATCGACCTTCTTCTGGAGCTCGTGTCCACCAAGGTGACGTATATCGTCCAAGAGGCAACCGTGGTAATCAAGAACATTTTCAGGAAATACCCCAATCAGTACGAATCCATCATCGGTACACTATGCGAACACCTCGATTCTCTAGACGAGCCCGAAGCCAAAGCAGCCATGGTCTGGGTCATTGGACAATACGCAGACCGCATCGAAAACAGCGACGCCCTGCTAGAAGACTTCCTCTACTCCTTCCAGGAAGAGCCCGTCGAGGTCCAACTAGCCCTCCTAACCGCCACAGTGAAGCTCTTCATCCAGCGCCCAACCAAGGGCCAGGAGCTGGTTCCCAAGGTTCTGAAGTGGGCTACAGAAGAGACGGATAACCCGGACCTTCGAGACCGAGCCTACATGTACTGGCGGCTCTTGTCGACGGACATGAACGCCGCGAAGCAGATCGTCATGGGCGAGAAGCCCGCCATTACTGCAGAAGCGGAAAAGCTAGAAGCACCGACTCTGGAGGAAATGTGTCTGAATGTTGGGACCCTTGCGACGATCTATCTCAAGCCTGTGCAGACTGTGTTCCGATCGGCGCGGCCAAGAAAACTGCAAGACTCGCCGGCGTTGCAACGACAGGCGCTGCTTGTGGATGGGGATGTCCAAGAGAGCTTCAATGTGTTTGGTCAGGGGGCGCAGGTCACTACGCACATGGCACCAGCTGGTCGAGGGGCGGGCACCGGAGAGGACCACGGGCACGGACAGGGCAATCTCTCGCAGGCAGTTAGCGACGCGGATGCGTATTTCTCGAGCATCGGGACGCAGCAGATGGCGGCGATGCGGCTGGATCACGGGGAGGACATGTTTGGGGGCGGGGGCGGCAATAGCACGGGGTATGTGGTGAGTGCGCATGCTCCTGAGACGGTGCTGCAGCCTGCGCAGGGGGCAGGGAGCAATGGCGATCTGTTGGCTTTGTGAGGAAGGAAAGGTTGAATGTTGATGATGGAACGAGTCACGATGCGAATGGGCCGTGGGGGATGTCACTGTGTGATGGTTGGTGGATGTGTGAGACGTACACTGTGCTACCAATGCGCGACACTAATGTAATTATGTACATATGTACTCTGTAGTAGCGGTGGTGGAGAGTGGTGAAGGAGAATAGGTGTATAGGTACCTACATACGGAGTAATATCTACGTATAAGTAAGTACATATGTACATAAATGCAGGTCCATACTCCGTCCGTTGGATTCGTGATTCAATTGGGTTCGTTGAGAGTTCGATGCATGATGCCTTGCCACTTCACTTGACAACTGACGCCATGTGCGGCGCAAGCCCCGCCACCTGCCCTATCGGCCGCCATTCTAGCGAATCTAGCCATTCGTTTTAGTGTGAAAGCCCCCCCCATGCTGCTCAATCTGCTGCAGCCTGCAGCATGCTGAACGTCTTTGAAGTTTGACCCCACCACCCCCCACTCCCCGTTACGGGGTCAAGAGTCAAGGACTCAAGACTCTGGAGACTGGAGTCCTGGAGGTCTCACTTCGACTGACCTGCCTGGTCTTGGCGTCTACATGCAGTCTCGCGTCGACTTGTACAAACGTCGAGAGCGTGTAGCATTATTTTCGAGCATTCGTCGTTGCTGTCTTTGACTTGGCTTCATCGTTTTCTCCTCGGGCGAACAACCGCTGGGCGCTGGTGTGACCAACCTCAGGCAGTTAGTTCTTCCCCAAAGGCAGCTCTCCCGAGTCCCGAAGTCCCGAGTCTCCCAGGCTGCTAAAGCCCACCCCCTGCAGCAACGCCTCCAGTGTGTTGCTATTTCCGCCACAGCTG
>QEQW01000077.1:0-66836 GCA_004016085.1 Claviceps quebecensis
TAAGAAAAGCGTCTATCGACGTACCTTCAAAGAAGACAGACCGCGTCTAACTGAAGTTTTTCTTGCGAGATCAGGAAGCGGAAGCTTCGGAACTTATACTTTCTGATCTCTAAAAAAAGATGACCCTCGAGAGAGTCATCTACCTGTAAATCTATTTAAAAACTCTAGCAACCGTAATGATATCTACTTCTGAACAAACTAGCCCTTAATAAACACAATCTTCACGCCAACTACCTGATTGTCCGCATTTACAGCCTTGTACACTCCATACGCCCCGTCGCCCATGCCTGTCCGTGATACGACGCCGCCATCCATGACACCTGCTTCCTCCCCGCTCTCGGTAAGATCGCAGCAGGCGAAATACCATTCGGTATCTTGGTCCTGTTTACCGTCAGGGGCATCCGCATCCGGAATCCGGTGTTTTTCGATATCAAAAATCCCGGCCTGCCCGCTGTCCACCCCCGCCACAAAAGAGCACTTGATCCATTCCAGCGACGCTGCCTGTTCCGCCACGGAATGGTGGTAAGCTGTCAGCTTGGCGTTGGCTTCGCCCCAGTCGTTGACCTCGATCTTCTCTACTTCTCCTACCCATGTGCCAGCTAAGGCGGATTCCAGCACGCCCATAATAATCGTATCCCGATCCAATTCGTAACAAGGATCCGCTACTACCAATTGCCCGGAATTCACTTCAAAATTGCCTAGTTGAATGACCACTGAGGATACCTCCAATAACTGAGATGATTTGGGTTTATTGTATCATGTGTGGTGGAAAAAGCGTCTGTACTTGCGGTCTACCAAACCCCATATGATTGGAGAAAATTCATTCATCAGAAGAAGATCCCGGACTATTCATTGTCTGAATGTCACCGTTTGCAAATTCCTTAATAATCCGACCGCTATTTGTCTTGTATACAATGTAAGTCCCATTGACTTTAGCCTCTAACCTTGCACGTTCACCTGTAAGTTTAATTAACTTTTGAAGATCCTGGATAATATCCATGGTATATCTTCCTTTCGATAGGTTATTCATATTAACGCTATCATATCATAGCCTTCGAGATTCCATAGACGGTTTGGAACTAATCGTTTCCCTACCAAAAAAGTCTTGACCTGTGCCGATACTTCCATGAAGGAGGTACCGAGTCACAAGCCAAGACATTTTTACTCTTTGTTGCTGTCAGACGATTTCATTGGACAACTTTTTATAAAACCTCTTCATTCACCCAATCCATCAATTTTAGCGGTTGAAATAGTACCCCTGTTCCAGGTCCGCGATCAGGCCAGGGTTTACGGGCTGCCATCCTAGGCGTTCCTGGGTCAGTGCGCTCGACGCCAGATTGTCAGTTGACGCGGCGAAGGCGAGCCAACCGAAATAAGCCTCTGCCTCTTCGCGGGAAATGCTGCGCACCGGCAGGTTCAGGTGCCGGCCGATGACCTCAGCGATTTCCCGGAAGGGCACGCCTTCATCGCCGACCCCATGATACACGGCTCCTGCGGCTCCTTTTTCCAACGCCAGTCTGAACAGGCGCGCCGCATCAAGCTGGTGAACCGCCGGCCAGTGGTTAAGCCCCTCATCCACGTACGCCGCAAAAGCTTTCTCCCGCGCGATGCCGATCAGAGTCGGAACAAAGCCCTGCTCGCCCGGGCCATGCACGGACGGTGACAGGCGGACGACGGAAGCTCTCACTCCGCGTCCAGCCAGCGCGAGCGCAGCCTCCTCGGAGCGGCGCGGCGTAGACTGTGTCGACGCCTCTTCTTCCGTCCCGAGGCGCCCCGGCCTAAGCATCAGCGTTCCCGAGGTCGCCACGAATGGCTTTCCAGTACCCTCAAGTGCCGCCCCGATCGCCTCGATCGCCTTGCTATCCGCCTCGGCGGCTGCCGCAAAATCCGCGAAGTCGTGTTTAAAAGCCAGGTGAATCACGCCGTCCGCTGCGGCGGCGCCTTCCTGCAGACTGTTAAGGTCGTCCAGGGAACCGCGCTGCACCTCAGCCCCGGCAGCCGTCAGCGATGCGGCAGACTTATCCGAGCGGGCGAGCCCGACGACTTGATGCCCCGCGGCAATGAGTTCGCGAACAACAGCGGAACCGACGAACCCCGTTGCTCCTGTTACAAAGACGCGCATATTTTTTGCATTTTCCATTAATGACATATGAATCCGCTTCCCTTCCTTGGTTCATTTATAACATATCGGTTGGTCAGCCAACCACGAGTTTAGACGTACTTAGATTTGCGAGCCGCCGCCGTCAACGGGGAACTCTGCTCCGGTGGTGTAAGTCGCGTCGAACGCAAGGAATGCGACTGCTTTAGCAACCTCGTGGGGATCGCCGAAACGCAACATTGGGATCTGCTGTCTCATCTCCGCCTTGGTCTGTTCTGCGGCTTCGGCCGGCATCGATCTGTCCAGAATGCCTGTGTCGATCGGGCCGGGGCTAACCGCGTTCACACGAATCTTCCGCGGCAGCAGCTCGCGGGCGAGACTGCGCGTCATGGAGCGGAGCGCTGCTTTGCTGGCAGCGTATGCGCTGATCAACGGAATCCCCAGCACGTTGGTAACCGAAGTGGTGAGAACCACGCCGCTTCCCTCGTTCAGCAGCGGGACGAGTTTTTGCACGGTAAAATACGGCCCTTTGGTGTTAATTGTAAGTAACTCGTCGTATACTTCCTCGGTCATCGACTCGAAGGGGACAAAGCGCGTAATGCCGGCGTTTACGAACAGGGCGTCGATCGTTCCGAACTCGGCCTTTACCCTGTCGGCCAGAGCATTAATGTCACTCAACGAAGAGGCGTCACTCACGACAGAAACCGCGTTGTTCCCCAATTGTTTCAGCGCCGAATCGAGCGTGGACTGAGTGCGGCCGGTAATCAATACACGCGCTCCTTCATCCACCAGCATCTTCGCCGTCTCCAGGCCAAACCCGCTGCTGCCTCCCGTAATGACAACCCGCTTGCCTTCGTATTTTCCTTTTTCCATAGTACTCATCTTCTTTTCCTCCCTTGGCTTTAGAAGCTCATTTATTTTTGCAAGACCGATTATAGCTCACGAAATTAATAAAGTAAACAAATTTAATAAAAATAGTTAATTTATTAATTTTCGTAAAAAATGTTTGTGATGACGACGAATTCGTTATAATATGTTGTATAAGCACAAAGGAGGCTTCATTTCGTGAGAAAAGCCGTAAGCGCCGATCACTACATCGAGAGAATAAAACCGGTCATCCGAAAAAATAAATTCAGCCAACTCAAAATAGACGATATCGCCAAATATATGGATATCAGCAAAGTGACTCTGTACAAGCATTTTTCATCCAAAGATGACATCATCCAGCAGGTCGTAGAGTATGGAATAAACTATTTGCAGCAGGCCGATGCCGTGGTGAACGACGAATCCGTCTCTTATATCGAGCGTTTTCAGCAAACGTTCCTGCAATCGCTGATCTGTGTCATTTTTATATCCGATTTGTTCCTGGAGGACCTCAAGGAATTCTATCCGCGGTTATTTGAAAGTCTGGTTATTGCCCAACAGAATCGGAATAAAAATCTGGAAGGCTTTTTTGAGGCCGGGATGGATCAGGGAATTTTTAACCGCATGAATGCGGTCCTGTCTTTGGTTCAAGACGACGCTACGCTGCGGCGGATCATGGAACCAACGTTCAGCATCCAGTGGTATGACCTCACCTTGAAACAAGCCGTTATGGAGTTTTACCGAATGAAAAAGTATCAAATGATTCACCCTGAGCATTGGGATCAGGTTGATGAATCCCAGATTGAGGATCAGGTCGTTAGAATTTTGCAAACCATATAGCCACCCTGTTCATTGTTCCAGTCCAAGCATCTTG
Organism: Claviceps quebecensis; assembly: GCA_004016085.1. NCBI lineage: Eukaryota > Fungi > Ascomycota > Sordariomycetes > Hypocreales > Clavicipitaceae > Claviceps > Claviceps quebecensis. The sequence goes on from QEQW01000077.1 coordinate 3,837, forward strand.
ACGATAAAGTTTGAAGCATCGCCTGATCCATAAACGCCAAAAACCCCGCCGGCTCGCGCCGGCAGGGTCTTTTCACATATGCTACTTTTCTGTTGTTCCTCTAGGTTAACGACGAGCGCGGGATGCATAATCGTTTGGTTGGTTAGCTGCGCAAATCACGGCGTGCCCGGTTCATCACCTAGCGGCTCGAGAGCCGGCAGGTGCCCCAGCTTCTCCGGATTTCCTAAGGCGTAAATCGATTGGATCTTGTCATTTTTGAAGGAAAAAGAATACACATACTGATCCCCGTTATCCATCGCAAGCCGGAAGCCCGGTATGCCGTTGACAGAAACGAACGAATACGCAAATTTCCCCTCGTACATTTTGAGCAGATTAAGCAGCAGCTGGATGACCCGCTCGAATCCAAGGACAGGCACCCGTGCCGCCGTGACCTTGCCGCCGCCGTCGGAGATCATGGCCGCACCCTCGCTGACCAGCTCCAGAAGCCGGCTTGTATTTCCTTGCAGAAGGGAACTGACGAAATCCTTCAGCTTCTCTTCCGCAATGTGAGCCGGGAGAGTTTGCTCGGGATCGGCCTGGATGCTCTTTTTGGCCCGATGGAAAATTTGCCGGCAGTTCGCGGTGCTTTTGCCAACCATCCCGGCAATCTCGTCGAATGAATAATGAAAAATTTCACGGAGGAGAAAAACGGCCCTCTCGACGGCACTAAGCTGCTGCAGGAGCAAGAGGTATGCCGTCGATATGGATTCGCGCCGCAAGTAAATCTCGGACGGATCGGCTTCGGCAGCATCCAGCGAACCGATCAGCGGCTCAGGAAGCCAGGGACCGACGTAGAGCTCCCGTTTCTTCGCCGAGGAACGGAGCAGGTCCAGACAGCGGTTGGTGACGATTTTGTACAAAAAGGATCGCTCATTCCGTATCGCATCAGGCTCCTCCAGCCGGCCATAGCTTATAAAGGCCTCCTGCACGATATCCTCCGCATCCATAACGCTGCCCAGCATCCGGTAGGCATAGGATATCAACGGTTTTCTATAGGTTTCATACAATTCTTCTATGCTGCTCATGGGTCCCCCTTCCCTCACTCTCCAGGGAGAGAATATGCCGCACGGCCCTTTTCGCGCTCGCCGTCGCGGCGTCGGCTAGTAATTCCCCGTGCGAAGCCCAATCTCCTGCCACGTACAGCCCCTTGATTTCCGGGACGGCAGGCCCCGGGTTCTCCTGACGGTTCAGGTGCATAAAATCGTGGCACACCGTAATTTTCGGCAAATACTGCCGGACGACCAGCTCATCCCTCCAGCCCGGCTGTACCAGATCCAGCGTTTGTTCAAGGTCCTGCAGATCCTGATCCGGATCGCTTTCCGGCCCCTTGTATTTGATCAAGGTGACGACCTGCGATCCATCGTCACTAAGATAAGCGGCGCGCGATTGGTTGGACAGAAAGACGGTCCGGTCGATGCCGTACACGAATTGCTGATCTGGTTTCGGCAGACGACGGAGGGCGACATCCAGGCACGCAGCCGTAATTTCGACCGCCTGCTCCTTCCAGGTATGAAGGGCAGTCGTTTCAGCCCCGGGCACCAGCTGATGAGCGACCGCGGGCGAGGCGGCGACGATGACGGTATTCGCCTTGATCGTCGTTCCATCTTCGCAGAGCACATGCCGTACCGAGCCTTCAGCGTGCCCAATGGACACGGCATTGCTCTTCGAGAGCAGCTTCACGCCGCCATCCTCAGCCAGCTTGCCTAACTCGTCGACCATCGCGCCCCAGCCCCGGTCAAGATACAGCACGCCCTTAAGGGAGTTCTGAAGCTGCCGCAGTACTGGACCCGCCGCCTGCAGATCCGGCGCTACCACGTAGCTCGCCGTACGCAGAAGCGAATAAAACAAATGTCGCAGCATGGGGTCCTTGATATTCCCCTCCAGCCATTCCCGGAGACTGACCCGCTCGTACCGGAGCGTATCCAGTTTGCCAAGCTTCGCCAGCCAGGAGGCCAGCTCCACCTTCCCTTTCCAGGACAGCAGCGGCGTGGTGAAGAGCGATTTGACCCCCATCGGCATGGTCACCAGCTTCCCGTTCCAAATGCCGAGTGCATCGGTGGAGGGCTGACCTCCCTGCAAACTTAGCCCCAGCTCGCGGAAGGTCGCAAACGCATCGCCGTGATACAGGGCATGCCCGCCCAGACTGAAGTATGCTCCCTTCTTTTTCACCGTGATGGCTCGCCCGCCGAGGCGCTCCTGCTTCTCGATCAGAATCGTCCGCTTCCCCGCCTTCGCCGCATACACCGCCGCCGTCAGACCTGCTATGCCCCCGCCAACTACCGCCACATCGTAATCGTATTCCATCTCCATCTCGATCATCCCTTTCGGTGATTTTACCCGTATGACGGGGAGTGAGGATGGAATGTGACAACATTGGCCGGGAAATTTCTATAAATATTTTTTGGTTGTACTGGCGCACTCCAAACCATATATCATTTAAAAAACGCGCCCTGGCGGGCGCGCTGTCGATGATAACCCCTATTTTAATTGATCCGTACGGGATTCAGCTCCAATTTCACGCTTTCAAAGACATATTTACAGCCTCGCAAGCATGGATGTAGGTTGTGTCAAACAGAGGAACTTCAGCGTCTTCCGGCTTCACCAATAGTCCAATTTCTGTACAGCCTAATATAATCCCTTCGGCTCCTGATTCGATCAAGCCTTGAATAACCTTTTTATAATAATCTCTGGATTCCTGATGAATCTTGCCCAGGCATAACTCTTCGTAGATGATCTTGTTTACGGCCTCTCTGTCATCCCGATCTGGAACGATTACCTGAATCCCGTTCAGCTCCAGGCGTGATTTATAAAAGTCCTGTTCCATGGTGTACTTCGTGCCAAGCAGCCCAACCGTCTGAATCTGGCTATCTTTGATTTGGGCTGCTGTAGCATCCGCTATATGCAAAATGGGGATGTTGATCTTGGACTGAATATCATCGATAACTTTGTGCATCGTATTGGTGCAAATAACGATAAAGTCAGCGCCCCCTTTTTCCAAAGCGCGTGCGGTTTGGCCTAGCACTTCTCCCGCCTTTTCCCAGGCACCTTCCGCTTGGTAGCGTTCAATTTCTTCAAAATCGACACTATATAAAAGACACTTCGCTGAGTGCAGCCCGCCTAACCTACTTCTTACTTCTTCATTGATCATTCGATAGTACAAAGCAGAAGATTCCCAGCTCATTCCGCCAATAAGGCCGATTACTTTCATTTTATGCTCATCTCCATTGTCCTTGGTTTGTCTTTAAAAATCAGCTCCGATTAACCTTCAATTCTGTAAAGTAAATGTGAAAAAACGGCGGTCATCCCGCCGTTTTCAGTATACATTAGGCTGATTAAGGACAATAGGAATTTTTCCATTCGTTCTGTTTTCCTTAACCCTGTCTCTAACCGCAAGGATTCGCCAGCCTTATTTCGCGGCGGCCCCCTTAGTTACCTCCACCGTACGCTTGCCGGCGTTCCATTTCACCTGCACACCCAGCAGATCGCCGAAGTCCTTGATCGGCACGTAGAGCGAGCCGTTCAGCGTCGCCGGGGAGTAAGACAGAGCGGCTTGCTTCCCTTCTATGAGAGCAAAAGGGGAGCCGTCGGCGATCGAGAAAACACGCGTTCCGTAGGTCACGGTCGTCCGCTTCGTCTTGGCGTCGTAAGCGACCTTGGCTCCGAGCGCTTCCGTCAGCGACCGGAACGGGATGAACATCCGATTGTCTGCCGACATGACGCCCACTCCAACCCGCAGCGGAAGTGCCTTCCCATCCAGCGTGACCTTGGCATCCGACTTCGCGAAGGCTCCCGCCGCACTGCCTCCAGCAGCGGGCTTCGCCAATTCGGAAGGCAGCGTGTACGCATACAGCTGGATCTCCGCCTGGACGAGCAGCATGCCGCCCTCAACCTGAAAAGCTCCGTAACTGCGCGCCTTCGTCTGCGCACGGAACAAAGCCTTACCCGTCGAGACGTTCAGCGCATAGACAGTACCGTCACTCTGGCCGACGTACAAGCCGGATTGAATCATATCGACGCGGCTGGCCGGATTATCGGGGCCGTTATAATTCACATACGAACGATCCACGATTTTGCGCGCATGAATCCCGCGGCTGTCCTCATCCAGGAAAAACAGCTTGCCGTTATAGGGGCCCGCGATAAACTCTCCCCGATCCGCTATCAATTCCGGCTTCACAACAGCGGGATCGGCGTCGTAATTGAAGCGGAAGACACCCTCGCCGGCAACGGCCGCATAGACGTCATTGCCATTCATCACCACTTTATATGGGGGATAGACCGGGTTATCGTCAGCCTTTAAGGCAACAAACTTCTTGCTTGCCGTAATCTTGCCTGTCTTCACATCCACCTCGTCGATGTTCGCCGCAGTCTCCACATAATCAGCATCCGGCCACTGGTCCTGGAAGTAAAGCTTATTCCCTTCCGACTTGAGAAGCCCCGTATGATCGCCCGGCAGCCGCCACAGCGTTTTGCCTGTGGCTGGATCGATCCCGTAAGTTGTATAGACGGTAATCGCTCCCGATTCCACGGCGCCCGAGAGCAGCGTCCCGCCGACCCGCTGAGGCAGGGACTGACCGTCCTGATTCCGCCATTTCTCCTTGCCTGTAGCAGGATCGACCGAGATGAGTGAACCGCCGGCAAAGACGTACAAGGTCCCGCCGTCCACGGATATCTCGGGCGCATGCCCCGATGGAGCACGGTAGATGCGTGTGCCCTTGCCGGTCGCCTTATCGACCCGGTAAACCGAGCCGTCTTTGGCACCGACGTAGAGTTTCGTTCCGTCCGTACTCGAGACGGTTGCATGGCCAAGTTTCGTCCCGAACGACCACAGCGTCTTCCCGGTGGCGGCCTCCTTCGCGATCAGCTTGCCGCCCGCGATGTAGTAGACCTTCCCCTGCCCCGCTATAACTACGGATGGATTGGAGGCGGACGAGTCCTTCGGCGCATCGAGCACCGCCGTCCATTTCGGCTTGGCGAGCGGTATCGGATTCGTCAAATAAAACTCCGAGCCCGGGCTCGAATAACTTACGTTCGGTCCGGAGGTTTGAGCCCACGCGGACGGGCCTGCCCAGGAACTCCCGAGCGTCCCGGCGAGCAGCAGCCCGGCAGCGGCCATAGTCCATTTTCGCATCATCAGGTTCCTCCCAGCTTTTAACGAAATTTACCTACTGTCTTATGGACGCTGTCAGCCGGGGCAAAGTTACAAGGTTGGAGAATTGAAAAAAGGCTGATTGGGGTTTCCAACCAGCCTTTATATATGCGGCACAAACTTGCCTTCCCTTTGAAATCGCCAAGGGATGCATGAATCATTTGAACCCCGTAAAAGCAGATCCGGATTGCATATAGTACTTCTGCCCGAAAAAATAGAGCAAAATCATCGGAATCGCCATGATCGTCGACGCGGCCATCAGCTTTTCCCATTGCGCCCCGTGATCCTGCTGGAATCCCTGCAGACCGAGCGTCAGCGTCCACTTGGCGGCATCGTTCAAGTAAATGAGCGGTCCCATAAAGTCCGTATAAGCACCTACGAAGGTAAACAGGGCCACCGTCGCCAGCGCCGGCTTCAAGGTCGGCATAATGATTTGCGAGTAAATACGGAACTCGGATGCACCATCCATTTTCGCGGCTTCGGACAGCTCCTTAGGGATGCCTAAGAGAAATTGCCTCAATAAGAAAATGTAGAACGGTGCGCCGAAAAAGGCTCCGATCGTCAGCGGCAGGATGGTGTTGACCCAGCCCAGCTTGGCGAAAATGATGTACTGCGGAATCAGCTGCACCTGTGAGGGCAGGATCATCGTTGCCAGGACGATCGCGAAAATGATTTTGCTCCCCACCCACGGAATCCGGGAGATCGAATAGGCCACCAGCGGAGAGGCAAACAATTGCCCGATAATGCAAACAACGCAGATAACCAGGGTGTTCAGCATATAGTGTCCGAAAGGCACCGTTTCGAACGCGGCCTTGTAATTCGACCATTGAAACGATTCCGGCAAGATGCGCGGCGGCAGTTCAAAAATTTCGTTCGACGACTTGAGCGAAGTGAACACGAGCCAAACGAACGGAAAGAGAAAAAAGAATGCGAACAAAATCAGCATCGTATGCGGAAAAATTTTCGTGCGAAACAGCTTGCCAGCGCTCATCTGCTATTCACCTCCGTAGTAGACCCAGCGTTTGGACGTTTTGAGGACCAGCAGCGTAATCAGCATGACGATCACGAACAGGATCCAGGCCAGCGCCGAGGCGTATCCCATTTTCAGATTGATAAAGGCTTCCTGGTACAAATTGACGGCATAGAACAATAACGACTGCCCTGGCCCGCCGAGAGCGCCGCCGCTTGACTTGCCACCCGCCAGAATGTAGGATTCCGTGAAAATTTGAAAAGCCCCGATGAGTCCCATGATCAGCTGGAACAAAATGATCGGCGACAGCGCCGGTACCGTGATTCTCCAGAACCGGTGCCACCAGTTGGCGCCGTCGACCTGGGCCGCTTCGTAGTAGGTTTGGGGAACTCCTTGCAGCGCCGCGAGAAAAATGAGCGCCCCCGCGCCGGAACCCCAGAGCCCCATCAGGATCAGGGAAGGCTTGGTGAACCGGGGATCGAGCAGCCAGGCCGGATCGGGAAGATGCACCCAGCGCAAAAAAATGTTGACCAGGCCGAAGTCTGGATTCAGCATCCAGGTCCAGAGCAGGGCGCTCGCCACGCCGGGAATAACGGCCGGGAGATAAAAGATCGTGCGGTAGTAGCGGATGCCCTTCACCTTGAAGTTCAGCAGCAGTGCAATAAGAAGCGAGCTAAACAGCGTGACCGGAACGGATATGAACGCCATGAACAGCGTGTTGCTGATCGATTTATAGAAGCTGCGGTCTTTCATGATCGCGGCGTAGTTGTCCATCCCCACCCATTTTGGCGGATTGAACAGATCGTATTCCGTCAGGCTGAAGTAGAGGGAGCTGAAGAAAGGATACACGGTAAAAATCAAAAACCCGATGATCCATGGGGAAGCAAAGATCAGCCCCAGCCAAAAATAATGCCACTCCTTCCTCGTCCAGCCCCTTCTCCGCCTAGGCGCCGCTGAGGATATCGTTTCAATCATCTGCACGTCCTCCTCGTGATTGTTGGAATGCGGGCCCGGCCCAGGAGCGGACCGAGCCCGGATGTAAAGAACCGGATTATTTTACTAAGGGCTGGATCTTGTCCTTCACCCGTTTCAACCCCTCGTCCAAGCTGACTTCCCCGCGCAGGATCGCATTATACTGGTTCGAGAATTCGGTCATGTACTCCGTCGAAAAGGACGTGGCCGGGAAGGAATGCAGGTTCGGGCTGGAGGAGTACTGTAAAAACTCCTGGAAGCCCGGTACTTCCTTATAAACTTCATGTGTCTGCAGTGAGGTTCGGGTCGGCAGATTGCCGATGGCCGCAGTGAACTCCGCCATCTGCTCCGGCTCGGTCATCCATTTCAGGAACTGCCACGATTCTTCCGGATGCTTCACGCCTTTCGGAATGTAAAATACGCTGGTCGAGACGTTGCCCGGGTCCTTCAGGCTCGGGTTGCTCTCGTCGTACGGAATGGGCGCAATGCCGTATTTCAGGTTCGGGGCGTACTGCTTAATGAACGTCGGCAGCCATTCGCCGTCGATCGTCATCGCGTATTTGCCTGTAAAGAATGGATTCTGCGGCGACATGTACTGCCCCAAACCGGACGCGAAGCGATCGAGCTCCTTCGATCCGAATTGATCCCAGATTCCTTTTCCGAATTCTACGGCCTTCTTGACCCCCGCATCGTCGGGCGTGACCTGCTTCTTGTCCGCATCGTAATAGGATCCGCCGTAAGCGTAGCTGAACGTATAGGCATCGACGCCGGGCCACAGGCCCAGCTGCTGGAGCTTGCCTCCATCCTCCTTGACGCTCAGCTTCGCAATGTACTCCTTGAGCTGGCCCATCGTCTCCGGCGGCCCGCTAAAGCCCGCCTTTTCCAGCAGCTCCTTGTTATAGAAAAGCATCGAGACGTGCATCGCGATCGGTAAAGCGTACGTTTTTCCATTCGATTGGGAAGAGCTCAGTGCAGCAGGCACGAAGTCGCCAAGGTCGACGTTGTCCTTCTTGATGAAATCGTCCAGCGGCATCATGGCCCCGCGTTCGCCCCACGGCACGACGTCCTGACCGAAGTTGGACGCGACGTCCGGTGGGTTACCTCCGGTAATCGCCGTCAGCTGCTTCTGGTAATCGCTCTGGGACAGCCCCTTTACCTGAATGTCCGGGTTGGCGTCATTCCATTTCTTGATCAATTTCTCGAGGGCTTCCGCCTCCATGCCGGTCCAGCCGTACCAGAAACTCAGCTGCACTTTTTCTTTTGGGGCATCGCCGCCCTTCGCTTCGCCGCCTTCCTGGCCGCCCTCTGCCGCATCCTTGCCGCCGCAGCCCGACAGGACCGCGACCAGCAGGAAAACCATCATGAGCCCCCATGTACTCCCTTTTCGCATCATGTCTCTTCCCTCCTTAATCTTGGGGCGGCAGCGCCGCCAATGCGCGCTTGCCGCCGTCAACTACCCACATGTTATCATGTAAGCGTTTTAGTTAATTTCACTATTGTCTCTAGTAATTGGATTATCGTTAAAACTTAAAATGGCTTGCCCATCACCTGTTTTCGGAACTGATTCGGGGAAATGCCCGTGTATTTTTTGAAAATCCGGCAAAAATACGCGAGCTCGTTGAACCCCGTGGCATAGCATACGTCCGTGATGGACATGGATGGCCGCTGCAGCAGGACGAGCGCGTTGGATATCCGTAAATCGACGAGATAGCGGTTGAAGGTCTTGCCCGTCCACTCCTTGAACAGCCGGCAAATGGTCGGCTTTGACATGTTGGATATGGCGCAGATATGCTCCAGCTTGATGTCCTCATGCGCATTCCGGTCGATGTATTCGACGACCTTGTTCATCGTGTCGCGGTACCTTTCGATTTTTTGGAATCCGGCCTTCACCAGCTCCCCGTTCACTTGGCGGATGATGATCGACAGCAGCTGCAGGAGGCTGGCCTTCAGCACGATTTCAAAAAAGGGCGTCCGCTCCTCGTATTCCCCGAGCATATCCTGAAGCAGGCCGCGGATTCTGCCGTCCGTGACGCCGTCGAAGGCGATCTGCGAATGCGGTGTGCAGTCCGACTGTGAGAAATGCTTCAAATACTCAGCGTCGAAAAATCTCCGCTCGCCCGAAGGATCCGCGAAGCGCTCGTTGATGAAGGACGGCATAAATTCGCAGCCGAGGATCTCCCCCTCTGTCTCGAAAGCCTGCACGCGATGCAGCGTAAAGGGGGGAACGAGGAACAAATCGCCTTGCCGGATCCGGTACTGCCGATTGGAGATCGTGTGCACGAACTCGCCTTTCGATACGTACCAGATCTGATAATAGTCATGGAAATGGGTGGACAAGCTGACGAGGGTGTTCATCCGGTACATCTTGCAGTGCAGATTCTCCAGCATCTCGAGCTTCGAGTTGAAATAGATGACTCCGGCGCGGGTCAATCGATCGATATCGAGCTTTTTCATTCGGCACGACTCCTCTCATTTGATACGGAAGTACAATCTTTCCCCTCGCGAATCGCCTAGAATGGGATTCAAAAATCGAGGGAGGCTCGCACTTGCATGAAGACTAAAATCGCTTATTTGGATGGTTTAAGAGGACTGGCGGCCTGCGTAGTCGTGGTGTCCCATTTTTTTCAGGTTTTCGCGCCGTCTGTCTTCGAAGGAAAGCCGGAGATCGCCCACTTTCCCTTTGAAGGCTTGGCCGCGCGAACGCCGCTGAACCTGATGTTCAACGGCAACTTCTCAGTTTGCGTCTTTTTCGTGCTGAGCGGATACGTGCTGAGCTGGCGCTATTTTCTCACGAAGGACAAAATGCATATTTACGCATCCGCGCTGCGCAGGTTTTTCCGGCTCGCCATTCCGGCTTCGCTGTCCGTTTGCCTTGCTTTCGCGGTTATGCGGCTGGGCTGGGGATTTTATGACGACATCCGCCAAACGACCCAATCGTCGATGCCCGATCCCTTCACGGCCAGCCCCCGTGTACTCGACATGATCCGGGAGGCGCTGTACCATACCTTCTTCACTTATGGATCCGCTTACAATCCCGTGTTATGGACCATGACCTACGAGCTGCTGGGTTCCTTCCTCATCTTCGGGTTTCTGCTGACCCTCGGCCGCTTCAGGTTGCGGATCATCGGTTACGCCGTTCTTGTGGTGCTCCTCGCCGATTCTTATTACCTCGGATTCGTGCTCGGCATGGCGCTCAGCGACTTGACGTACAGCGGCCGCAGCCGGCTGACTGCCGTTCTTCCGCCTTGGAGCGCTCCCCTGTTTCTGGGTGCCGGACTGTATCTCGGCTCTTTCCCTTACGTGGGGACCGAGAACACCATCTACTCCATCCTGGTATGGAAAGGCTCGTCCACCTTTGCGTTCTTCGTGTTCTACCATACGCTGGGCGCTTGCCTGACCTTAACGGCCCTGCTCATCTCGCCCCGCCTCAAGTCGCTGTTCGGCCGACAGCCCTTCCTCTACCTCGGCACGATATCCTTCTCTTTATACCTGATTCACTTCACCATCATTTGCTCGCTGGGTTCCTATCTGTTCTATCAGTTCCACCTCCTGTTCTCTTACGGCCTTAGCACAGTCCTCACCGTTATCCTAACAACTCCTTTTATCTTTGCATTAGCCCATCTTTTCTGCCGGTTCGTCGATGCTCCCACGCTGGCAACACTTAGTCCGTGGAGCAGGCGGGTCATGGATCGGCTGGTTCGCAAAAAGTCCGGCGGCATGCCGGTTGAAAAATCGAGGGGGATTTAGCACTTGGCTGCTGGCGTCATTCGAACGAGTAGTGTTCAAGGTGGCTTCCGGTTACGGATCCCGTAATCGTTCATGAAGCGAGCCCGTTCCAATGCAAAAAAATCTCCGGAGACTCGTTTCCAGCGCCATCGTGCGCTGAGGGGCGAGTCTCCATGGAGATTGATACTGCGCCTATATCAATTCAGACGCAACGCAAAGCAGCCCTTCCCGTTCTCCGGAAAATGGCTGCTTTGTTCTGTTCCTGCCGCCTACAGGCTCTTCGGCAGATCGATCCAGCGATACGGCTGCTCGGCTGCGATCCGGCCGTTTTCGATGATCGACATGATGGCGACGGTCTCGGCAGGCGGCACGCTCGCCTGCCCGGTCTCGAAAAACGTCACCAGATCCCGAATGAAGCGCTGAAAATAATCCGAGGCCGGCTGCACAACGCGGCAGGTACCCGAATCATAGTTGACGGCCATCATGAACGGGCAGCGGGAACCCGGCTGCTGGATCGTGGCCTGGCGGCCGCCCGCGAACTCGATCAGCAGTGCCGGCGCGGCCTCCGTGCCGACGAACATAACGCGCTTCGCCTCCGTTCCCATGAGCGCGACGATCGGCTCAATCTGGTGAATCGAATAGTTCTCGAACAAGCCCGGGCCAAGGCTCGAAATCACCCGAATCCCCGCGCGCTCGATCTCCCCATATTCGTCGGCATAACGCAGCGCGGAAGAGGAATACAGCGGTGTGTGACGCTGCGCGGCCAGCTCGAACAGGCGCAAGGCGACTGCCCGGTCCGGGGCAAACGTCTTGTCCACGTACGTCGGTTTCCCCGAGGCGAGCGGCAGCTCCGCCAGCGCCTCATGCTGCTCCGGGTTGTCAGGCGACAGCACGATCAAGTAGTCGCTTTGGGCGATCACCTCTTCGATCGTGTCGCACCACGTCACGCCATGCTTCGCACACCATTCCCGATTGGTGAGCCCATGCTCCGCGTCCTTGACCGCATACGCAAAGGCGACCTCCATCGCCCCACCTGAGGCGTCCTTGATCCATCCGGGATATTGGTTGGCATGCCATTCGTCCAGGTAATAGTCGATAAAGCCGATTTTCTTCATGCCGGTGCCACTCCAGCTTCCGTTATGGAAACCTCGCGGCTTTCTTCGGAGGATTGGTAGATGGCCTCGATCATTTGCGCAGTCAAAATCACCGTGTCAATGTGCGACGGCAGCTTTTCACCGGAATAGATGCCCGCGATAAAGCCATCGATCTCTTCCTGGAACGCATTGGTCTTCGGATAGTTCGGCGTGCTTTCAATCAATGCGCCGTGCTTCGCCGAATATAGCTTAAACTCTTGACCGTACTGAAGGCGAATGCCCGCCTTGTCGCCGAGGAAATCGATGTACGTTTCTTCCACGCCGATGTTTTGCGCCCAGGCGCCGTTGACCGAAATCGACGGGCCTTCAGTCCGAATCATGGCCGTCACGAAGTCATCGACGTCATAGCTGCCCTCATAGTTTGGAGGACCCGCCCACATGTTCAGGTAAGCGTAATTTTGCATGTCTTTGCCCAGCTTGGAGTACGCCTGCCCCGTCACCGTCTTCGGCCGCGGATCGCCCGCGCAGTACATGACGATATCTAGGTAATGAACACCCCAGTCAATCAAAGCACCGCCACCGGCCACCGCTTTGGTCGTAAAATCACCGCCGAGCCCGGGAATAGAGCGATGGGCGCGAAAGCTGACCACGACGTGGTACAGCTCGCCGAGCTCGCCGCTTTCAATCATCTGCTTGATGATGTTGACGCCTTTATTGAAGCGGTTGACGACGCCGATGTTCAGCGTCATACCAGTTTCGTGCTGTACCTTCTGCATCTCCAGCGCCTCCCGGTACGTCCGCGCCGCCGGCTTTTCGCACAGCACATGCTTGCCTGCGCGCATGCAGTCGATCGCGATCTGAGCATGAACGTTGTTCGGCGTGCAGATCGATACCGCCACCACGTCCGGGTCCTCCAAAATGACCTGATAATCCTCCACCGCCGTGCTGCAACCGTACTGCTCGACGGCTTTCTCAGCCCGTTCCTTGCGAATGTCGCAGAAATACTTGATCTCGGCATCCTTGTTCGCCATGTACGCCGGGATGTGCGCATTGTTGGCAATGGTCCCGCAGCCGATCACAGCTACAATCGTTTTTGACATAACCTGTTCCCTCCGATGGTCCTGAACCCGGTCAGGCAGATCCGGATTGCAGAGAATTGTTTGACCGATATACGATTCATAAAAAAATGCCATCAGCCTTCTCAGCTGACAGCATTTCATTTGTCTATCGTTCACGGCCAACTTACCGACATGTTATCATGTAAGCGGTTTAGTTGATTTTACTATCGTATGGGAAAATAGGATTATCGTATCCGTTTATATACTCTTATCCACACATGCCGTCAGGCGCTTTTCGATATCCGATGCAATGCTCATCAAGGCGTCATTCTCTGCCAACCCGATCAATGCCGTTGGTTTCGGCATGCCGATCTTGGTTGTTCCGTTCTCCACGTACACAGCCAGCTTGCACGGCAGGAAATATCCGACCAACGCATCTTCAGACAATACCCGTTTAGCTTCAACCGGATTACAAACCTCCAGGATCTCATACGGCATATCGAACTCAACACCCTTTTCGTGAAGCTTCTCCTTCATGTCCAACCGCCAAAGGACGCCGAACTTTTCCGCCTTCAGGTTTTCCGTCAGTGCTTCAATCGCTTGTTCAATCGTTTTGGTCGTTTCAACCGTGTAATGAAACATCGCATGTCAGCCTCCCGTTTTTATCTCACCATTAGGTTAGCCTAACCAAACATAATCATGGATATTACTTACGCGACAGTTTTCCGTTCCAGGCACCCAGGCCGCCCTGTAGATGCGCCAGTTCCTTGTGCCCGTTTTTGAGCAGCATCTTCGCCGCGCTTTTGCTGCGCATACCGCTTCGGCAGTAGAGGAGCACCGGTTGATCCTTCGGAATTTCAGTGAGCAATCCGGGCAGTTGGGACAGTGGCATGTTTTGCGCCCCGGCAATAAATCCTCCCTTAAATTCACCCGGTTCACGGACGTCGATCAGCAGCGGTTTAACCGGCTTTTTCATTTCGTCACTAAACTCCTGTGCGTTCAGGCTCCGGAGTCCCTTAACTGGTTTTAACCTCGTAAATACAAACCATCCAAACAGTACGATGATAACGAAATTGATGATTGTTCCCGTTTGCAAAGTTTCCACATCCTTTAGCTTTCGCTTGTTTCAGAAAAGTATGAACTAGTACCATTAACACTCCCGGAATCCACACTTATGCAGAATACGGGCCACTTTTATTATTTTGGCGGAGGTCAGCGGACAACATCATTCCAGTTGTTCATTCCTCCCGTCATATTCACCACGTCGAATCCTTTTTCGCTCAGCAGTTCACAGGCAAGGCCGCTGCGATTGCCGCTGCGGCAAATCACGATAATTTCCTTCGACTTGTCAAGCTCTTGCAGACGTCCAGTAAGCTGTCCGAGCGGAATATGCTTGGCGCCTTCTAGATGACCCGCAGCCCACTCCTCGGGCTCGCGTACATCAAGCATATACAACTTCTCCCCATGATTCAGTCTTGATGCCACTTCCTGGGGTGTCGTTGCTTTGGGAAAGTTGAATGCCATGCTGCTTCACTCCTTATCGATTTTATACGCATACCCCTATGGGTATATTAATTGTGATTTTCACCTTTGTCAACTTTGGTAAGTCCCTATGAAGGAATTACCAGTGTTTAGAAAGCAAAATCAAGGCCAGCTCATCAACCGAGCTGGCCTTTTTAAGGGGAACCATACGTTTATCGGTAAGGTGTTATCAAGTCCTGTACCTATGACCAATTCATCCATTGGGTTGGATTCATATTCAGTTCATAAAGCTGCCTTATGATCTTCCTATAAGGAGGAGATGAAATGATTAGGATAAAGACGGATATGTTATCTGTGCTTGGAGCAAGTATCCACTATGAGGTGCGCGGGGCAGGGCCTGTACTTCTGATGATCCATGGGGGTTGCGGTGATGCCGATGTATTTCTGGAGGTTGCGGACCAGCTTGCCGATCAGTATACGATCGTCACTTACGACCGCCGGGGCCACTCCCGCAGCAAACTCACCAATCCGGCTGAAGATTACCGGATTGAGACGCACAGTGACGATGCTCACCGCCTCTTGGCCACGTTAACCGATGAGCCTGCATACGTTTTCGGAAGCAGCTCCGGCGCGGTCATTGGACTTGATCTGACGATGCGTTATCCCGGACAAGTGCGCGTGTTGATTCCGCACGAACCGCCTTTGCTGGATCTTTTACACGGCGATGAACGATTACAGGCCAAGACGATTATGGAGGACCTGATCGCAGATCACCGCAAGTTGGGCTTGTTCCCGGCTTTTTTCAAGTTCACTTCATCCATTGGACTTCAAGATGATGACGGCCCCAGCCCTTCTTCGCCGCCGAGCGATGAGCAAAAGGAACGCATGATTGCAAATATGGAATACTTCATGGCGAAGGAAGCTCCGGGCGTGCTCGGATATGCTTTCAATCTGGAGCAGCTCCAAACTGCGCTATCTCATTCTACGGCACAAGTCTGCCCCGCTGTAGGCAGCACTTCCAGACATTATTTTCCCGCCCGCTCCGCCGAAGGATTGGCAGAACGTTTGGAGGTAAACATTGCCGAGTTCCCGGAAAATCACATTGGCTACCAAGTGCAGCCAAAGCCGTTTGCCGAGCGGCTGAAAGAGGTTTCGAGCTCACTTGGGTAGTGTACACGCATTTATTTTTAAGCCCTTTTCTCCGACACTATACAGGAAAAGCCAAGAAGGTGATGTTCTCCCTCTTGGCTTTTCCCCTATCTCGTAATGACAGATGAATGTCAGTGAAGAAATTGTTAGAGCAATGTCCCTAGGAATCTTTTTAGGTCATATGCCAGGATCATATAATTAGCCGAGATCGGATACCAGACTGCATATACCTAACGACGAAATCTGTCCTTTTCTGTTTTCTCTACACCGGGGCTATTTCTGAAAGCTTTGATATCTTTAGATGGTGAAGATCCAAAAAGCCTGCGATATTCCCGGCTAAATTGCGATACATTTTCATAACCGACTTCCATAGCTGCTGCAGTCACATGCATTGCGCCACCCAGCATAAGACGCTTGGCTTCATAGAGTCGAAGTTGCTTTTGATATTGTATAGGTCCTAATGTTGTTACGGCTTTAAACTTATGATGCAGTCCGGAAACGCTCATGTTCGATAATTTCGCTAATTCCTTTATGGTAATCGATTGAGCATAATTCTCTTTGATCCATGCGATGGCTTTGCCGATCCCCTCGTCCTGCTGATCCATCATGACTTGTTGAAAAAAAATATGCCCTGAATCCCCAGAGAGCAACCGAAAGATTATCTCGCGTTTCATAAGAGAATACAAGTAACGATTCGCATCCGGCTTCTCAATTAACTTGAGCAGACGGTAAAAAGTTTCCACCAAACCTTCGTCGGCTGTCCCGACGTATGCTCCGGTATTCAACTTTTTATTTCTTGGATTAAAATCAAGGCCAGCCTCCATAACCACAGAAGCGATCTCTTCCATCGTAAATTCAACGCGCAGACCGATATAGGGCGACTGTTTGGTAGCCCCAATAATTTCTGCGGATGCTGGAATATCAATAACAGATACCAAGTAATCTCCAGCATGATAATCAATGACCTCTTGGCCAAGATGAAGTTTTTTGGCACCCTGTAGAATCAGACAAATCGATGGAGTCAAAACACCAGAAATTTCCGAAGTCTGCCGACTATACCGCATCGTCGTTAGAAACGGAATTATCGTCTGGGTACGACCCTCGACAAGGGTAATCTGTTTCGCAATTTCCAGCATTTGATCCAAATACACTTTGGATTGGGGGCTTTCCGTATATAAATGGTAGTACTTGATTTGCCGCTCTCCCACAATATTCACCAACTTTACTTTGATCGATCCTCAGAAGCTCGCTTGGAAACCTTTCTTGTAATCGTAACTTAATTTTGGATAAAGGCAAAGAACGATTCCTATCATTTGCAGTTTTGAGCAAGTTTTAAGCAGAAACAAACTATTTCCATATATCCATTCACGGCATAATGACCTTGAGATTAGAAAATCAAGAAAGAAGGAAATCACAATGTCGGAGTCCTCATTAATTACAACCCCATTTCATTCCAAATCGACAGCAAGCGAGGTCGTTGCAGGGATCAATCTTGCGGGTCGCAGAGCTGTCGTGACGGGAGCCACATCCGGGATCGGCCTTGAAACGGCCAGGGCTTTGGCTGAAGCGGGCGCCGAAGTGACACTAGCTGTTCGCAACCTAAATGCAGGAAAGCTCGCAGCCGAAGATATTGCTGTAACCACGGGTAATCCACTCGTTAAGGTAATGCCATTAAATCTTACCGATCGATCCTCGATAACCTCATTCGTTGCTTCATGGAGAGGGCCGCTGCACATCCTGATCAACAACGCCGGCATTATGGCAACGCCTGAGATGCGAACCCCTGAAGGCTGGGAGCTTCAATTCGCTACCAATCATTTGGGACATTTCGCTCTAGCCACCGGACTTCACGATGCTCTAGCTGCAGCAGACGGCGCTCGCGTGGTCTCAGTTAGTTCTGCGGGGCATCTCCGCTCGCCGGTGGTGTTCGATGATATTCATTTCCTGCGTCGTCCCTATGACCCGTTTCTTGCCTATGGACAATCCAAAACAGCTAACATACTGTTCGCCGTTGAGGCTTCAAAACGTTGGGTCAATGAGGGTATCACAGCAAATGCTTTAATGCCTGGCGGTGTGCGAACTCCGGGAGTTGACCGTTTACAGATCAGTCCCGAGCAGATCGAAAAGCTAAACGAGACTAGAACAGGCTATCCCGAAATCATCTGGAAGACCCCTCAACAGGGAGCCGCTACTTCCGCGCTATTGGCAACGTCTCCCTTGTTAAACGGTATCGGCGGCCGATATTTTGAAAACTGCAACGAGGTCGGACCTCGTGTTGGAGAGACTCCGTCGGGGCTCGCCTCTTACGCAATGGATCCCGACGCGGCTAATGAATTGTGGAATGTGTCTATGGAATGGATTAATAGCTAATGAGTCACTAGCCTATTTTATACAAAAAGACCCCTTTTACGAGGGGTCTTACGTTACGTTATTACATAAATGGCTATATCTTTTTTACCGGCCGCAGCACAGCATAACCATATCCTTCAGGGTAATGCCGTTGGTAGTCCTGTTTGATCCCTTCATCCCATTCGTAACCCATACCTTTGGGGTCGAAGTTCCATGCCACTTCTTCAACGGTTCCCATCACAGCAACATTATCCTTCAGGTAGTCGAAAGGCGGGTGAAAAAAGACCAAGTATTCCGATTCCGGAATTTCCCTGCACTCCATCCCTTCCGGAATGGGCCCCTCGTACTCCAATGAAACAGGGATTCCATATAGGTACCCCTTTTGACCATTTTGGTAAAACCATCCCGCCGTCTGACTCTGTTGTCCAGGGAGGGCGTGGTTGGACATACTTTCCAGCGTACCGCTGATCTCGTCACAAGAATGTCCATTTTCCCAGAAATCCCCATAGTTTGCTGCGGAAAGGTCCCAAATCCCGATAAATTTGTGCGCCGGAATGAACTCGACTTTGATCTCCGCTGGTTTTAAATGCACCTTGCTCATCTTATCCCGCTCCTTGATCAAATAATGATAAGGCGAGAAAACCTCCTGACGAATAGCCAGCTTAATAGGTCGGGGAGCTTTTTGGTAGGCTGCGGGGGTGAGCTGAAAAGCTTTATTGAACGCACGCGTGAACGCCTCTTGTGATGAGAACCCGTACTTTAAGGCAATATCCAGAACACGCTGGTCCGTGTCACGGAGCTCCAAGGCGGCTCGACTGATTCTTCGAGTCCATACGTAATCCCGTAATGTGATCCCGGTCAATTGGTTGAACTGCCTGGAACAATAATAAGGGGAATAGCCTAATTGCTCCGACATCTTTAATAAAGACGAACTCTCCGTTATATTGGCTTCGATCCAATCCACCATAAGCTGGACCATCTCGTTCCATTCGTACATGGAAGTCCTCCCTCCTTTCCCTTCGATCATAGCACCGGCGATATTCGCATATTTGATTCGAATTGCACAATAAAAGCCTGGCGTTACTTGTGGTAAGGTTCTCCGCGCTAACTATAACGGTAAGTTTAAAGGGCACGGAGGGTGCCCTTTCTGTATATCCAGACACGTCTATTGACTTAAGTCAATGCAAGGTAACATCTCCCTAATTACAATTAGGGTGTTCGAACCGGTTAAGAGCTTACTGGATTCTCTTCTTAATTCGGCTTAGCGACTCGGGGGTGATGCCCAGATAGCTGGCCAGTTGATGTTGAGGTACCCTGTCGATAAGAGAGGGGCGCTTCATGAGAAGTGTCTTGACGCGTTCTTCAGGTGAAGAAGCGATAAAAGCAGCGAATTCATCTTGGACCTGACTAAAGTTCTCCTCCATCATCCTGCGGGTCATGGATTCCAATTGAGGGTGTTTGGTATACATGTCCTGTTCCTTATCCAGAGCGCCAACAACCATAACCGAATCTTCTGCGCACACGAAAGTGTAATCGGAAGACTTATCTGGTTTGTGATGATTGAAAATAGCGATGGCTTGCTCTTCGGTATAAAAATTAGACGTGACCTCTCTGCCATCCGCATCGATCGAATACTGCCTTACACAGCCTTTCAAGATGAAATAGCATGCTGTAGGGATATCTCCTTGGTTAAAGAGGACGGTTCCCTTTGGAAACTCTTCCAAGCGGATTTCGTTCACTATGGCTTGCTGATCTTCCTTGCTAAGAGACGTCCATCTCGACATGTATTTGTACAGAATATCTTTCATTGTCTCCTGCCTTCATCTCCTTCTCCGCTTTGCTTTCACTATCCATTTTCTTACGTTGGGGAGCCTCTTGTAAATGTCCGCTGCAGTAAAATTACCGTTAGGAGGGGGAAACCCATGAGAGCCATGGTTCAAAATTCGTATGGTCCACCGGAAGTGATTGTTCTTCAAGAAATCGTGAAACCATCGCCTGGAAGCAAGGAGCTGCTCATACGTATTCAAGCTGCCAAAGTAGGGCCGTCGGACTGTGCTTTTCGCAAGGGCAATCCGTTTATGATTAAACTCTTATACGGGCTATCCAGGCCTAAATTTGCGGTAGGAGGAACTGAATTAGCTGGTGTGATCGAAGCGGTCGGCAAGGAAGTACAGCATTTTAAGCCAGGGGATCGCGTCTTGGGAATGAGCGTCAAAAACTTCGGTGCTTATGCCGAATATAAGTCTCTTTCCGAAGGGAGTCCCCTTGCGGTTATACCTGACAACATCGCCTTTGAAGAAGCTGTCGGCGTCTGTGACGGGGGTGCTACCGCATTGACGTTTCTAAGAGATAAGGCAAAGCTGCGGAGGGGGCAGAAAGTGCTGATTAATGGCGCCTCGGGGGCTGTGGGCATTTACGCTGTGCAATTAGCCAAATTCTATGACGCTGAAGTAACCGGTGTCTGCTCTGCCGCCAACGAAGATCTGGTTAGAAAAGCAGGTGCGGACTTCGTTATCGATTATACCCGGGAAGACTTCACGAAGGCAGACAAAGCCTATGATGTCGTTTTTGATGCCGTAGGCAAACGCTCCTTCTCGGCTTGCAAGCGTGTGCTTACCGCCAAGGGAGTCTATCTGACGACCGCGCCCAGGTTGTCTGTCCTGTTGCAGATGATATGGACATCTCTGTTCAAAGGCAAAAGAGCTGTTTTTGCAACAGCGGGGCTGATGCAGAACAAAGCGAATTTGACATTTCTTATGGAACTCGCTAACAATGGAATACTGAACGCCGTAATCGATCGTCGCTATCCTTTGGAACGTCTGCCGGATGCCCACAAATATGTAGAGACCGAACGTAAAAAAGGTAACGTGATTATTAAGTTCTAACGTCAGCCGTGCCTTTTGGCTTAAAAACTTGCCGTTACTTATGTTACGGTTCACCGCGGTTGATCTTAAAGTATCCTGCCCTTAACACAACAACGGCAGCCGAGCATTTTCGCCCGCTGCCGTCCTGTTATGATTGAACTATTGATTCCCATCAGCTTAACCGCACAAGCTCTGTCTGATCTAAAAATCAGGCTCGGATTTGCGCCTGTTGTGATGCACGCGGAGCTTTTCTTACCAGTCCGAAATAAGCGAGCATGGCTGCGGTGCTCGTCGCTAAAATAATCAGGCCTAGCGGAACGGCGGTATTTTCACCGGCAATCCCAACCATAGGAGCAACCACCGCACCTAGCAGAAAAGGAATGACCCCCAGGAGCGCGGCAGCACTGCCCGCCATATTGGCCTGTCTCTCCATGGCAAGCGGAAACGCCGCGGTGGATGTAATGCCTATGGAGCAAACAAAGAAAAACAGTGGGATGACCAAGGCGAACAGCGGACCATGAAATACAGCGACCACTAGAACAACGATGCTTGCCGATAAGGCTACCCATAGGCCAAACAGCAGAAAAGCCTGTTCCGATATGCGATGCGCCATCCGCCCGACCAATTGCGAGCCTATAATCAAGCTGATGCCATTTGATCCGAATAGCAAGGCGAAAACGGCAGGTGTGACGCCATAAATATTTTGATAAATAAAAGGTGTTCCTGAAACATAAGCAAAGACACCTGCGATCATAATTCCCTGTGCCAGCATGTAGCCGACGAACTGGCGGTCACGCAAGAGCATTCCGTAGCTGCGGAGCTGGTTCGCGAAGTTGGGTTTCTCGCGTCTTTCCGTGGGGAGCGTCTCTTTCAAGCGCCACTTTGTCATCGCCCACAAGTAAATCCCCAGCAAAGACAGCGCGATAAACACGCCGATCCACGTTGTGAACGAAAGAATGCCGCTGCCAGCAATCGGTGCAGCAAGTGGACCCAAATTACCTACAAGCAGCAGCAAAGAGAAAAATTTAGTAAGTTCGTGGCCGCTGTACAGATCGCGGGCTATGGCTCGCGAGATGACGATTCCCGCGGAAGCGGAAAACCCTTGGGCGAATCGGAACAGGATCAGCAAGCCAATATTGGGTGCGAATGCGCAAGCCAACGAGGAGATGATATACACGGCCATGGAAATCAGCAGCGGATTCCTCCGGCCATACACATCGCTTAGCGAGCCCATAACGAGCTGACCTATGCCTAATCCAAGCAAACAAGCAGTCAGGCTAAACTGGACGAGTGACGCGCTCGTATTGAAATTCTGTGCGATTTCAGGAAATGCCGGTAAATACATATCAATCGTAAACGGGCCTAACGTCGAAAATAAGCCCAGCAGTAAAGCCAGGCCGAAAACATTCCCTGCATTATTTTTGCTCATTATGAATTGAATCTCCAATTCTAGTATGGTTTCTATTTTGTAAGATCATTTTCCAGACATGCCGATGATGCAGCTCACATCTTATTCTCCAGTCTCCTTTCCTGGTCTTCATTAGATCTTCTGCGTTTTCTTTCATGTTTAGTTGAAGTATAAGGCCTAGAGTTAACTGTAGGTCAAGGATTTTCGCTTATAGAATTTCTTCATTGAATCACGTCCGCCGCCGGCAATGTAATATACACGGCGTCAATTTCACTTTTCTCATCCATTAATGCTTTTGCAATTCGATGTCCCCCATCAATTAATTGTCCGTCTGAACATAACAATATGGGGTACTCCATGTTGGCGTTGATAATTCGCTGACAATGAAGCGCAACATTGCGTATCGTTGGAATTGGGGTCCTCCTACTATCTTTAAACCAACAATCCTGATCCAGTTCCTTTATTGAATCTATCTTGATTTTATGAACGGGTACGTTCTTAGATAACTCCCATAGTTTCTCTACGTCCCAGAAATGATGCCTTCCGTCAATCAGCCTTCCATGAATATGCTTCATTCGTGAAAGTAGCTCTTCCACAACAATCACCTCAGTTTTTCATATTAATCGATGGCATGACAGGTCCGAAGTATCGGTCAAAAAATTCACCTTATCAAGGTTGCGCCGCGCGGTCATAAACAACATACAATTTCCACAAATCAAATAATAGACTCATATTAATTTTTTTTATATACTAATATGTATCCGTGTCATTTTTAGGAAATCACTTTTTTACATATAGGTATCGGAGAACCGGCACAGAATTGTGCCGGCTTTATATTTTTATTAACGTTTAATTGCGTTAACGTAACGACGGCAGCCGAACAATTTCGCCGGCTGCCGTTTTGTCATGATAGACTATCGTTTCCCGTTAGTTTGATCCGCATTGCAAGGCACGTCCTCCACTCCTTGACCGTGACGGGTAATCTGCTACGGTGAGAAGATCGCTGCATAATGAATTCTTTGATATTCCTCCTGAAAACCAAATTTTGTATAGAGCCCTTTAGCCGCATCATTTTTACTGTCTACGCTTAACCGAACATCAACTGCACCTGAAACCTGAAGCCTTTGCAATATTTCGGATAACATCGCTTCTCCAATACCCTGTCTGTGCCATTCACGCTTTACTGCAAGGGTCGGTATTCTAGCATGAATTCCTCGAAGTGTAGCACAAAGTAGGCCAACCGCTGTCCCCGTTTTATTTTCACATAGCAGATACAGGTTTTGCGAAAAACCAGTTCCCTGAAATTCGTGAATGACACTCTCAACCGTTTTGTTACCTCCGAATGCATTGTTATAAATCTCTGCCCAAATTGGAGCATCTTCTAGCGTAGGGGGACGGAATTCAAATTCTGATGGAGGGCTCGAAACTTTGATATGGTTTAGGTCGTTTAAGCACAAAATATTCAGGTTGTTTTGCACCTGCATGCCAAAATTGGTACCAAGAGCGGTTTCTCCAGAAATACTCGTGAGTGCACGATGAATAAAGTGGATTTGTTTTGCCTCTTGCCTTGCGATTGCTTCCAGTCGTGTAAAAATAAACTTGAACATTGCCGTACCAATGCCTTGCCTGCGCCAATCCACGTCCACCGTCCCGTAACAACACACGGAAATGTGTGTAGTCCGTCCAACGAAACATAAAGAAAAATAACCGACGCTTGTCTGTCCAAGCTCAACAACAAACGTGTTATCCCGAATACGTTCCCCGGGTTCATCTAAATCCTGCTCAAACGCTTCGGCCGTTAGCCCGTTCAACATATGCAATGGGTCACGATTGATCATGGTTACAATGTTTGCTGTATCTGACCGTTTATGTAATCGAATTACCAAGTCATCATCCGAAAATTTCATTCCTATTTTGCCTCCAATGCATATTAACAACTTATAACAATGCAGCCGGCGTTGAACCAACGTTTCCCGTTAATTGAAAGCCACTCATGTCTTCGGTTGATTTTTTACTCCCCACTCGCATAACCCTTCCAAAACGGGTAAGAGTGTCTCCGCTTTCTCTGTAAGACTGTACTCGACTTTTGGAGGAACTTGAGGATACTCTTTCCGTGTCACCATCCCATCCGCTTCTAATTCTTTAAGTTGTGAACTCAATGTTTTAAAAGTAATAGCCCCGATCTGTCTCTTCAGATCATTAAAACGAACCGGTTGATTTTCTGCCAGGAGGTAGATAATCACCATTTTCCATTTGCCGCCAATAACGGATAATGTGTAACCAAAAGGGGTATCCTGAACATTTTTAACTTTGCCTTTATACTCAGCCATGCTCATATCTGCACTACCCTTTCTGATAGTACCTATCAATAAAGTGCGTACTATATTTTTATTTTTTCTCATCTTATACTTGCCTTACTTTGAAGTAAAGGAGAGAAAAAAATGACTACAGTAAAAACCTACAATCACGATCTTTGGGATCACGGCATCACCCAGGGCTATAGCGTCAACGGCACGATTTACATTTCGGGACAATTTTCCCACGATACAGAGGGAGCGTTTGTTGGCGAGGGAGATATCGAGGCACAGACCCGGCAGACGCTGGAAAATCTGGATCGAGTACTGGCGGAATTTGGTGTCACGAAATCGAACCTGGCTTATGTAGAGATCTATCTGACAAAAGCGCAAGAGCACTTCGAGCATTGCATTCGGCTGTTCAAGGAATACATCGGACAGCACAGGCCAGCCGGCAGCTGCATCGGCGTAACATACCTGGCGTCCCCCGAGCAGCTGATCGAAATCAGAGCCGTCGCACACACGGACTAACTCGGCTAACGTGGTTGGGCCTGACTGCAAGGGCGCAGCATTTACGAAAAAAGACTGAACGCTCTATTCCGGGCTTCAGTCTTTTATTGACGATCGACAAAGTATGGATTGCAGTAAAAATTTATTAGAGAGGCCAGCGGAGCGTCGGTGAACTAGAGAACGGGAAAAAAGCGCCTTCTGTGCTACAGTGACTGCATTAACAAAGGGCGCTTCAAGCTAAGCCATTGGTTTTTATTGAAGGGTATGGGACAAGAAGGACCTCGGCAGTCTACTACGAAACACTCCCCTTCCCCAGCAGCCGCATCCCCTGCGCAATCACCCCGTAAATCGGCTCCATCTTTGCCTCGTCAACGCTGGCCAGAGGCGAGATGGAACGGATTCGTTCCGCCAATCGGCTTCGCACAAGCGGAATGTTCTGCAGCACGCCTCCCTGCAAAATCAGAGCAAATGGCTCTTCCGCTTCAGCCAATCCGATTCTTTCGATCACGGCCCGGGCCCCTAGAAACAACTCGTCGGCAGCAGCCTCGAGAATCATGCGTGCAGAAGCGTCTCCCTCCTGCTCCGCTTCACTCACGAGCTTGCTGAGCCCGGCTGTTTTCTCCACGCTGTTTGCCGCGGAGTAGGCCCAGTTGAACAGTTCCTCTTCCGTGCGCAGCTTCAGATGATGCAGCAGCTTACCCGTTAACGCCGTGGCGCCGCTCCTTCCGTCATATCCACGCAGTGAGGCGATGATGGCCTGCTTACCGATCCAATAGCCGCTGCCTTCATCACCGACACGGTGGCCCCAGCCGCCGGCACGGGCGCTTTCCCCGCTCGCATTGATCCCGTACACGATCGAGCCGGTACCGGCGATGATCAGGATGCCGGGGGCGCCACCTGTGGCACCGAGCAGGGCGGCCACGCCATCGTTCTCCACGATGATACGGTCGGCCTGCACTTGCGTGTTTCGAAGCGCTTCATGGACAAGCTCCTCAATCACTTGACGGTCATAGTCGGTATCCAGGCCGGCGAGGCCGAACACTGCACAAGTTACATGCAGAGGTACGTCTACTTTTACGGCAGGTGAAGGCTCTGCGGCCTGCGAAGAGATAGGAGCAGCATCCCTGTCAAACGCAGACCGCGTATTCCTTTGAACATCCAGATCCGCCAGCAGCCTCTTGGCTTCCTCGATCGCACGCGTAAGCTCAAGCGCCGCAGCTTCGCGCCCTACTCCCTGGTAGTTGCATGATCCCGCTAGCCCGCTCGCCAGCACCTGGCCCACGGCATCCGCAAGCACGGCCAGACACTTCGTCCCCCCGCCGTCTACGGCCAGCAGAGGAATTGTTGCGATGTTCATCGGCTGCCGCTCCAGCCGGCCAAGATGTCATCCAGGTTCTTCAAGGCTCCTTCCGCCTGTTTGCGGGCTGCGTCCAGCCATTGCTCCTGAGTCTGCTGGGCCCCTTTCCGCTTCGCGATCACGCTTTGAATTTCTGAAGGAGCCGGTCCGCCGGGGAGCGTACGAATATCCACAAAATGAACCGGATCCAGCGCCATTCGCAGCTGCTCCTCCGTCAGCGAGAGCTTGCGGCCGATGACCTCCAGCGCGATCTCATTGACCAGCTCGAGCGTAATTTGGTTAGCGGCAAGTCCATCGGCGACGGCACGCTTCACGAGACGGCTTACGATATGATGGGAGCTGCGGAACGACAAACGGTCGGAGCGCACCAGCGTATCTGCAAGCTCGGTCACCGTGGCAAAGCTGCCCTCGGTCCGTTTCCGCAACACCTCCTTATTAACGTCCACGGTCCCGATGACGCAGGAGAGCAGACGATACATCCGTTCCAGCACCTTCAGCGCCTTCCAGGCATAAGGCTGCATGTCGTCTTCGGTATCGACGATATCGCCGAATGGCGTGTTGTGCATCATAGTCAGCACGGTTTGGGTATTGCCGACGCAGCTGGAGAGCAGCGCACGCATATGCTCGAACGATACCGGATTTCTTTTCTGCGGCATGATCGAGCTGATCTGCACGTAAGGATCGGCCACGCGCAGCATGCCAAATTCCTGTGTGCACCACAGCAGGAAGTCCTGCGATGACCTGCCCAAGTTAATCGCGGCCAGCTGCACGGCCGTCATCATCTCGCCGACGTAATCGGCACCGCCAATCGCGTCGTAGGAGTTATAGATCAGCTCGTCGAAGCCCAGCAGATCCTTCACCCGCTCCCTGCTGATGGAGAAGCCGGATGTGGTCAGTGCTGCCGCCCCCATGCTGCTTCGGTTGCAGTTGGCATAAGCCGCCTGCAGCCGGCGGATGTCGCGGTCCAAAGAGTCGGCCATCGCCAATATATAGTGGGCCAACGTCGTCGGCTGCGCCTGCTGTGTATGCGTATATCCGATCATGATGGTGCCCTTATGCTCCTCTGCAAACGAAAGCAGTTGACTCTTGAGCGCAAGGGCTCCGCGAAGCGTTACGAGCAGCTTCTCCCGCAGCACGATCCGGTATATCGCGATGCCCATATCATTGCGGCTGCGGGCCAGATGCAGATTGTCGGCAATGTCTCCGGCCGCTGCATGCAGCTCATGCTCAACCTGAAAGAACAGGTCCTCGAACTGTCCCGTATATTCCGCTTGGCGCAGCCCATCCAGATCAAGGCCGCGGATGGCCGACGCGATTTGGAGGGCTTCTTCCCCACTTACGAGTCCCTGCTCCTTCAGCATGATCAAATGTGCCTTGTTAATCGCCATCATCGCCCCGAGCAAGCTGTTCTTCGCTTCATCGAAAGCAGGCTCGAGCACGGCTTCCGTATAGGTGCGCCCCGGAAAGTGTCCACCTTCCCGTTCCAAAATCTGTTCCCGATTCCTCATGTTGCCCCAGTCCCCTCCATGGATTGTTTTATGTACATTAAGCCAAAGTCTTTATCCGTTTGAAAATCCAGGGTCCAGCGCGAAGCCTATCGCTCCGCGCCATCCCCTTTCAAGCTAAATCCTTCAACGATTCATCCTACATTTCGACCCGATCATCCATTACTTTTGGGGAGTGGTTCCGGTGGAAACCGTCCCTTCCTGCTTCAGGCTGATCATGTTTACGAACATGCGAATCGAGCCTGGAACAAGGCTTGGCATTTCGCGGTACCAGACAATGGAGCTGTACGTGTAATTCCCTTTCCCATAAGGGGCTGTGAGGAACGTGCCCGTGAATTCTTTCTCGCCGGGATCGCCGTTCGAGATCAGCTCCGTGTACTCCTTGCCCCATTCGGACGGGTTGTAAGCCGAGCGGTCCTGAATCCAGTTCTCCCAGTCGGCCGATGTAATTTTATTCGGCGTGTTAAAGATCGGATGATCCGGCGCAAGCATCGTCACCTTGGAGTTTTCATCCGTGACGCGCCATTCGATCAGCGGCGCGCCAATCTTGATCGGATACGGAGCGAGGTCCGGCGACCATTTGTCTTCCGGCTTGTGATACTGGACCACCAGGTTGCCGCCATTTTTGGCATAATCGAGCAGACGCTGATTGCTAGGAATCAGCTCCGGCCGGAACGCATAGGCCCGGATGCCGAGCACAATCGTATCGTACTGCGACAGATCGCCGAACTGAATCGTTTTGGCATCCAGATTCGTCACGTTGATGCCCACTTGGCGCAGCACCTGATCAATGTTATCAAACCCGCTGGAAACATAGCCGACCTTCAGTCCCTCCGGCACCTTCAGATCGAACGCTTGAATGGCCAGGTTGGCCGGCTTAACGTAATAGGTTTTGCCGATATGCGGATACTGGATAACCTGTACCGTTCTGCTGCTGTCCAGCGTTCCGTCGCTCGATACAGCCGACAAGCTGTAGCTTCCCGCCTTCACGCCCTCCGGCGCCTTGACCGTAAATTCAGCCGTCTTGGTTTCGTATTTGGCCGCGAAGCTCAATTCCTGCACCGCGGGCTCCACCGTCCAGCCCTCCGGCGTTTTCAGCGAGATTTTCGTCTTCTCCGCGCCTGGCGCATAATTCGTCGCGGTCACCTTGACCGGTACGGCGTCTCCCGGTTTCAGCGTATTCAGAACCGCCGCTTCCGGACTTAGGGACAGCGCAACCGGCGGCAGCACGGCTACCGCATTATCCGGAACCGCATGCAGCGTTGCCGCCGTTCCAAACGCCTCATACCCGATATCCGCGGAAATCAGCGGAAGCGCATAAGGATTGAAATCCTCAACCTGTTTCGGCACGGTAACCTCAAATTCGGTTTGGACCGTCTTGTTTTTGTCCAGCTTGGCGAAGGTCGCCGCTCCTGACGCTTTCGCATTCCAGCCTTCGGGAACATTCAGCTTCAGGCTGACCTTGCCGACATTCACATCTCCGCCGTTAAAGGCCGTTACCGTCACCTTCGTCGTTTGCCCCGGAATAAGCTCTCCGGTCTCCGGCTTCACCTTGACGACGACGGAAGTCGCCTCCTGGCTGGCCTTATTCAGCTGTCTTTCCTTTACTTCCAAACGATGCAGCAGATCATTTTTCGCCGATGAATCTAAAGATGATGACTTCACAAGCTCCACAGCAGTTTGAACGTCCGCTTTCATTTCGTGAACTTCGCGGGCGACTTCCGCAAATGCGGGATAAGCCGCAATGACTTCGTTGGCGTCCTTTTGCAGCGTGTTCAGCTGCTTGGCGACTTTATTGTCCTTTCCTTTGACATCTATTTCTTTGGCCAGATCGTCAAACGTAAAGGCGATTCCGCCGAACAACGACACTGCCGGCTTTTCGTCCTTCTTACCATCCGCCGACGCCTGCAGTGTGTAATAGGCCGTTCCTTGGCCTTCGTCCACTTGCCGGCCCATGCCCTGGCTCTTGTGCATATAACGGGATTCTTCTCCGAGCTGGGCATAGGAAGCGCCGTACAGCTCATTATATTCGTTGACCGGCAAAGAGACATCGTATGCCTTCTCCGTTGCTGGTACGTAGAGCTTCTTGGGCTGCCAAGGCTGCAGCCCTTCCTTCAGCTGCTCCGGGAACACCTGCGGATTACCCGCATCCTTGAAGGCACGCACGGTAAGCACGTTGATCGCGCGATGATGCCCATGCGTCGAAGGTTCGTTCAGGAACGCCGGAATCAGCACATCCGGACGTTTCTCCCGGATTTGGCGGATCAGCCGTTCATAAGCGACGTCTTCGCCCCATTTTTCCAACGTTTCGTCAGGGCTTTTGGAGAATCCGAAGTCATAGATCGGATCGTCCAGCTTCTGGCTCAGGTTCGCCAGCGTCACATTCGTAATCTTCGATGCTTCCTGCAGCTCCCGTGTGCGGATGATTCCAAGGGCGTTGCCCAGCTCGCTGCCGATTTCATTCTGCCCGCCTTCCCCGCGGTTGGCGATGACACTGTATGTATCCACGCCGAGTCCGAGCGAAAGATACGCGAGTGTCGCACTGTGCTCATCATCCGGGTGAGCACCCGTATTCATCGCGCTGGCAATGGTGGTGAGAGGCTTGATGGCTTTCCATAAATCGACCACCCCCCTGTCAGCAGATGCCTTTCCAGGACCGGCCTGAAAAGCAAGCGTTCCTGCCATCACCAGGCTCATCGATGCCGCCATCCATTTTTTTGCCCTGCGTTTCTTACTCAGTTCACGTTGACTCAAGTTACTTCTCCTCCTTCAAGCGTGAGTGTTGGCTTGCATCGGCAAATGCCGCTGCCTGCCTGTATCATTATCGCAATCGGCTTGTATTGGACAGGTCGCCGCGTAATGAAAAAAAGGTGTTCTTTTACCGCTTCAGGTTCAGGAAAATGGATCGTCAAATCGCGGAGCCGGCATTGCCGCCGGTCAGCCTCCGGGAAACGTAAAGCACGAGAATAATCATGACGATTTGCAGCACGCCGTACGCGCAGGCGGTTCCGAATTCAAAGGCGTACATCCGCTGAAAAATCTCGACCGAGATCGGCGTCGTCTTGTTGGTATACAGCAGAATCGAGGCGACAAACTCGCCGATGCCTTCCACAAGCGCCAGCAGCGTGCCCGCCAGGATGCCGCTCAGCGCCATCGGAAACACGACGCGGCGGAAGGTGTACCACCAGGACGCTCCTAAATTTCGCGCCGCCTCCTCCACCGAACGGTCGGTTTGCATCAGTGTGGACGAGGTCGAACGGAAGATCAGCGGAAGATGCCGGACGAAATAAGCCAGCGGCAAAATCCAGAAGCTCCCGATCAGTACCTGTCCAAAGGAAAACGCATTGGGCTCGCTGAACGCCGTAATGAGGTTTACGGCCACGACCGTGCCCGGGAGTGCCCAAGGCAGCATGATCAGAATATCGAGCAGCGTTTTCCCTTTAAAGTTCATGCGCACGATGGCATAGGCGGCCGCGACGCCGAACAGCAGGTTGCCGATCGTCGCCGCGATGCTGATTTTGAAGCTGTTGGCGATGGGACGCCATGTTTTGCTGTCGGTGAAGAGATCCTTGAAATGGTCCAACGTATAAGACGGCGGCAGCACTTGGGTCGTCCACTTCCCGTCTTCGGAAAAAGCAAGCAGCACGATCACGAGGATCGGCAGCATCAGCACGAGCACCCCGAGAAAAGACAGCACCATCGCGGTGTTTCTGCCCGCTTTGCTTTTCACCTCGGTCCGATGAACGCTGACGCCTTTGCTCATGTTCTGGTAGTTCCGCGCGCCTTGGTACCAACGCATCAGAATGAGAAACAGAATGGACACGACGGACAGCAGCGTCGATTGCGTCGCCGCCATATCCAAGTCGCCGTTGGTGCGGGACAGATAAATCTGCATCGTCATCGTTCGTTCAATGCCGAAGATCAGCGGCGCGGTGTACGACGCCATCGAGATCATAAAAACGAGCAGCGATGCCGCAACGATGGCCGGCGTCAGCATGGGCAGAATCACCCGCCGCCAGATGGTGAACCGGTTCGCCCCCAGATTCGCTGCAGCCTCCTCAAGCGACGGATCAAGCCCCTTGATCGCCGAAGACGCCGTCATATAGAAATAGGTGTACATCGTAAACGTATGGACCACCAGCACGCCCCAGATTCCCTTCAGCGTAAAAGGCGGCTTGTCCAGATGAAGCAGATGCTGCAGTCCCCGCGGAATAATCCCGCTGGAACCGTACAAAAATTCAAAGGATAACACCCCGATCAATGGCGGCAGCGCCATCGGCACGAGGACAAGCACCGACAAGAGCTTGCGGCCTGGGAACTCGTACCTCTCGAGCAGGAATGCCATAGCCACTCCCACGATGCCGCAGGTGATCACACTGAGTACCGAAATGTATACGCTCGTCCACAGGGCCTCCAGATTCGCCGTATGTTCCAGGCTGAAGAAACGGGAGTAGTTTTGGAGCGAAAAGCCGCCGTCCAACTGCAAACTCTGCCGGAACGTCTGGAAGAACGGATAGATGACATATGCCAATAGGATAAGAAATAACGGCGCAATCAGCACATACACAAAATGCGGCGATCTCGTCAGCGAATTCCAGCGGCGGCTTGGGCGAATAGCCGGCGGTGCCAATTGAGGCTGAGGTTTGTTCATCGCTTCGGGTCACCCCCTATTCCAAAAAATAAATGCTGTCCGGCGCCACGGTAAACAACACTTCCTCGTCCCGCTCCCTCATCCGGTGCCCCTGCCCGACAAACATCGCCTTCACGGACAACGGGCCGGCCTGAGCCATATAATTCACACTGATCCCGGTGAATTCCGATAGCAGCACCTTCACAGCCAACGTATTTGCCTCACCCCGTTCGGACGCGGCGGCCTCCCGGACCGCCTCCGGGCGTACTGACAATGTAACCCTCTGTCCCACCGCCAGCTTGCATTCGGGCGAGGCGTTTTTGGCGAGGCCGGTCAGCCGTAAATCCGGTGCGAGCCGTACATCTACCATACCGCCTTCCAGCCGCTCCACCGTGCCTTCCCACAGATTGGACTCACCGATAAACGAGGCGACGAAACGGTTGACCGGACGGTTGTAAATTTCATGCGGCGTACCGATCTGCTGCACGACGCCATCTTTCATGACCATGATCCGGTCCGACATGGACATCGCTTCCGATTGATCATGCGTAACGTAAATCGTAGTAATGCCCAGCTCCAGCTGAAGCCGTTTGATTTCCTGCCGTGTCTCTTCCCGCAGCTTGGCATCGAGATTGGACAAGGGCTCATCGAGCAGGAGAATATTCGGCTCGATCACCAGTGCACGAGCAAGCGCAACCCGCTGCTGCTGCCCGCCGGACAATTGATCGATGCGGCGCTGCCCGTAGCCGTCCAGATGCACCAGCTTTTGGGCGCGCGTGACCTTCTCGTTAATTTCAGCCTTTCCCTGTTTCCGGACTTGAAGACCGAAAGCGATATTCTCGAATACGGTCATGTGCGGAAATAAAGCGTAGTTTTGAAATACCATGCCCGTGTTGCGCTTATTAGGCGGCATGTGGGTGACATTATGCTCACCGAACAAGATTCGTCCGTCGCTGGGGTAATAGAATCCGGCGATCATGCGCAAAGTGGTCGTTTTGCCGCAGCCGCTCGGACCCAGAAAGGTGAAAAACTCGCCTGGATTGATATGTACGTCAACCTCTTCCACACCCTTGGCCCCACCGAATGTTTTGCTGACGCGGTCCAGCGTGACTCCGATCATCATTCGTCCTCCTTCAAGTCTTTTCATGTTCAGATCCAAGCATGATCAACTTCATGCAACAAGCAGCTATATAAGATGAAATATTGAATGGATGATAGGGGCAAGTACGTAAAATGTTCCTACGATCACTCTTGTTTTCGGATTTCTTGATTGAAATGGACCCTTAAAGTAGAAATCCGAAAGCCAAATGCGACCGCTTCACTTCTTCGGAATCATTTTACTCCCTTGCCTGCATCGTATTCTTAAATTCAACTTATATCGTTGCAGAAGTCTGCTCATTAACCGCATGCCATCGGCATGAAGCACAGCCATGACGACCTTAAGCGTCGATTTTTTCAGATTCTCGTTCTCACCAACTCGAATACTGCAGGCAGGCCCGGGCGGGCGGTCTCCATCCCAGCCCCCTTGTTCACCCTGAAAGCCGCAATTCCGTTATTTGCCGCCCTTGCCTTTGATATTCTCATCCCAATACTGCATCCATTCCTTCTCTTTATCCGCAAGGACTGTCCAATCCAGGTCCAGCGGCTTGGTATCGAGGTTTTTGTACCAGTCCGGGAACTGGCTTTTGTCGATATCGGTCCGGGTTGGAATCTGGAACAGCTTGTCCGCCTTTTCCTTAAGCTGGCCTTCATCAAAAATAAAATCAAAGAACTTCTTCGCCGCGTCCAAGTTTTTGGCACCTTTGATAATGCCGACGCCATCCACCAGAATCGGTGCACCGCTGGTCGGATAGATGTAGTCAAACGGCTGCTTCTGCATCTCCTTCTGGATCAGAATGTCCTGCAGGTTCCATAGCGACAGCTTTCCTTCCTGACGGGCCAGCTTCAAATACAATTGGGTCGGGTCCTGCGTATACTCTTTCGTGTTGGCATCGAGCTTTTTCAGCCACTCGTAGCCTTTTTCCGGATTCGCGGGATCTTGGCGGTATATCATGGCATCATAGATCGTTCTCATCGTGCCGGACGCCATGACGCCGCGGATCAGAATTTGATCCTTCCATTTCGGATCGAGCAAATCATCCCAATCCTTCGGCGCATCCTCTTTCTTCACCGCCTCGGAGTTGTACATGATGACCTCGGGCAGCAGCATCTCCCCATACCAGCGGTCTTGCTCGTCTTTGTATTCGGCCGGAATGCTGTCCGCATAGCTCGGTTTATACGATTCGAGCAGCCCTTCATTCGCCGCCGTGATAAAAGAGGACTGCGTTCCGCCCCACCAAAAGTCAGCCTGCGGGTTGGCCTTCTCGCCCCGCACCCGCTCCATGATCTGCTGGGCGCCCATCGTCATCACTTCGACGTCGATATCCGGGTTCAGCTCCTCGAACTTCGGCAGAATCTGCTCGACGACGTTTTTGTCGCGGGCGGTGTAGATGACCAGCTTCTGTGATCCTTTGTCCCCGCTGGCTTCACCAGAGGCTGCCTGTTCCTTGTCTCCGCCGCCGCAAGCGGTCAGACCGACCGTCATTGTCAGAGCGATGGACATCATGCCGAGCTTGAACCATTTCTTTGCCATTGTTAATCCCCCTAATTTTAGGCCCAACATTGAGATTAGCTCTTAGTTCGTGCAGGGCGGCCGCTGCGGTTCCGGATCGTTCTTCCGATCGCTGTTGTTCCCAAATTTCCTGATTCACCTTTCCAGCAAGGTAGAAATTCGGTCACAGCTATGCTTCCGGAGCCAGCTTTCCTTCGGAAAGCTTTTAGGCGAACGCTAACGCTTCTCCAGATCGATTCCGGCCCCTCCGCTACTCTGCTCATGATTAAGTACTAAATTAGGATGTTGAGCTAATTTATAATTCAAAATGTTAACTACCTGGATGCGTACGAATGCGCTTCAAGCACGCTGTGCACCGCACCCATAAGCCCCGCGCGCTCTCGCAGCGCCGCCAAGCGGATTTCCGGCATCACCGGCACCCAATCCAGCAGCAGCTCGCGGATCCGGTTCAGCCCGGCTTCGTTCAAATGGACCATCTCGCCGCTCAAGACAAGCATCTCGGGATCAAGCACGCTGACCGTATTGGCCATTCCCGAAGCCCAGCCGTGATACACGTCATTGAGCAACCCCTCTGCCTGCGAGCTGCCTTCCTCGCTCAGCTGGATTAACTGCCGGAGAATGCTCGTCTCCGCGTCGACCTCAAGCCCAAGCGCCTTCGCTTTACCGTGTATCCCGTTCACCGAGAAATTTTTCTCGAACACGCCGAATTCGTCTTTGCGTCTTCCAGGCGAGTCACCGATCCGCATATACCCGATTTCTCCGGAGGCTTCCTTGCTTCCGCGGTACAATTGCTTGTCAAGGATAATGCCGGCGCCGATTCCGGTTCCGACGTACATATACACCAGGCTGGATACGCCAGACCCGGCCCCGCCGAAAAATTCGCCCTGCGTCATCATGTTGACGTCATTATCCAGCACCACTGGCAGCTGAAGGCGCTCTTCAATCTCCCTGCCTACAGGGAGGTCCATCCAGCCCGTGCTTGGAGCATGGCTGACGGTGCCGCTTCGGCGCTGCGTAATGCCCGGAAGCCCAACGCCGATTCCGATCACCCGGCCCCGGTCCGTCCCGCTCATATCCAGCAGACGTTCCAGCGTCTCCTCGAGCGCCTGAAGCGCGGATTCTCCATCTACCGGCTGCTTCAAACGCGTATGCATTTGGGCGATCAGTTCGCCCTTCATATCGGCTACCGCCATTTCAAGCTCGCTGCCTTCAAACACGGCGCCTACGACCGCATACGCCTGCACATTGTATTCCAACAGGATCGGCCTGCGCCCCCCTCTGGATTCTCCTGTACCCACCTCACGAATGAGCCCTTCATGAATCATCTCTTCCACCAAGGCCGAGACACAAGGACGGCTAAGCTTTGTTTTTACTGCCAGTTCGGCTCGTGACAAGCGGGGCTCCTGCCGGAGCTGATGCAAAATGCCTTCCCGGTTCATCTGCTTGACGAATTTGGCGTTCCCGGTTTTCCCCCTACCGATCACGATGTAATCCACCACCTTACTTTGTTAAAATAACTAACAAATCCAAATTTAGGCTCAAGTATATGAATGCGCTTTCAATTAGTCAATGCGGTTTCCCAAAAATGAGGAATCATTCCTAGTCGTCGAAAAAACTCGAAACTCATGCTCACCTACTCCTCTTTCCAAACGTACAAATTCTCGCTGCCCCGGAATGATACGCTTTTTCCAGTCTCCACCATCTGTGGAATATCCCTTTTCTTAGGATCGAATCAGAGTTAAACCGTTTTTGTGGTATACGACTTTCTTCCCGTACCCTTTTTTCCTATGTTGAAATTAAATTCCCACTAAATAACGAGAAAAAGCCGGGCGAAAATCAGGCGTAAATACCTGGGTATCGACCGGCTCCTCTTCGGGTAACTTTTACAAACTTTTATCATGAATACCTTCTGATAGAAAATCATTTTTCAAATCGTCACAAAAAAGGCCCCCAGCGTTTTATGCCGGAAGCCTTCTTTATGACATCAATCGTTCATAGTGTTAAAATTTCATCTACCCTCGAAGTGCAAACATATTCAACAGGACCGTCACAGCTTCAGCTCTTGTAGCAACGTCTTGGGGAGCGAGCCGGTTGCTGTCTTTCCCTTGCATAATCCCGGTTTGCTTCAGAAATTCAGCGCTGCCTTTGGCCCAATCCGGAATTTCGCTGTCATCCGCGAAGCCTGCTTCCGGAGTGCCCTTGCTGATTTGGCTCACAACATTGGTAATGGTGACGGCCATCTCAGCGCGTGTGATTTCTGCGTTCGGACGGAAAGTACCGTTTTCGTATCCTTTCATCATGCCTAGCTGCACCACTTGTACGACCGCATTTTGTGCCCAAGCACCGATACTGGCTGAATCGATAAAGGTCAGCTCAGCTCCTGTCTTTTTGAGGCCTAGCGTATTTACGAGCATTACCGCGAACTCTGCGCGGGTAACTGCCTTGCCCGGTCTAAATGTGCCGTCAGGATAACCGGTGACGATTCCGGTGCTTGCCGCCTGCTTGATGCTGGCTTCTGCCCAATGACCGGAGATATCGCTAAATTCCGTCGGGTCGCTGATGACGGTTAACCCGGTTGTTTGATCAATGGCGAGTACTGCAAACTTTGTGAAGTGATCGACAGTGACAGCAATGCGGTTTTCCTGTACCCTGCCGCCCGGAACCATGATCCAAATTTTCTTCGCTTCATCATAATAAAAAACAGCCGCCGTTTGATTGCTTTTCAAGCTTGCCGGGTCAAATGCAAAAGTTAGTGTTACCGGTTTATCGAAGTATGCCGGAAGGTTTTTCAGAAGCTCAAATACCGGGCTAACGAAAACTTCACTATGAGTTATAAATTGATGAGTGTCCGGTACTTTTTGAATCGTTAATTTCAGCTCTTGCTTTGTAGCGCCCGCCGGAATAGAGATGGTAACGGCATCTCCTAAACGAACCTCGCCCGCTTTTCCGGCTGGAATCGTTAATTTACCATCCGTTGAGAACCATTTGTCATCACCGGGGGGTACCGGAGTTGTTGAGCCGCTACTGCCACCGCCACCGTTGCTGTTGCCACTACCACTGCCACCATTGTCGCTGCTCCCGCCCTCATTTGTCTCGCGATTAGCACGTGTCACGGAGATCGTGTAGGTCTTGGTCGACAGATCCTCAGCTATTACAACCACCTTAATGGAATTTGCTCCTACGCTTAATGAAATATCTTGACTAGGTTGCCCACTGGCTACTGGACTTCCGTTCACGGTCATCGTGGCGCTGCTATCCTGAGTTGTGGCGTTTACTTTTATGCTGGATACAGCATAAGGAACATTGGCGGTATAGCTTGTCGTTTCGGGTACAAAAGCAGGGCTTAATGTGCCGCTCGATATGGTCAAATGGCTCAATGCCGCAGATGGCAGCACCGTATCGACAGTATAGGGATTGGATTTTGTCACTCCCTCCCCCAATGAATTGCCGGCCGCGTTATGCACCCTGCTGTTGTCGAGCGCAACGAAATTGTCAGCCGCATTAACGTTGGCTTTAGGCATCAGCGTAACGGTCCAAGTCGTTCCTCCGTCGACCGTAATGAGATGGCTTAGTGTGCCGTTACTCGCCGTAAGGCTGGATAAGTTGAAGTCTGACACCGCCTCCGAGAAAGTGATGGTCACAAGTGAAGTTTCTCCTGACTTTAGCTCATTGTTGGCAACCACAATGGTGGCCGTTGGGCGTACAGTATCAATCTCGTAGTTGGCGGAATTGATGGTTCCTACACCCGCATTGCCGGCGAGATCCGCCACTCCTGTATAATCAAGCGTGATGATATTGGTGCTATCCTGTATACCCGAGGCCGGTGTCAGTGTCGCCGCCCACGTCTTGCCCCCGTCACTCGAACTGAGGTTACTTAATGTGCCGTTAGCCACCCTCAGGTCAGATAAGTCGAAACCCATTACCGCTTCCGAGAAAGTAAACGTCACGGTTGTAGTCTGGCCGGCCATCAGTTTGGAATTGGCAATCGCAATCGTGGCGGTTGGGCGCTCTGAATCCAAATCATAGGGGTTGGAGACGATTGTTCCCGTTCCGGGGTTGCCTGCCTTATCTATTACACCCGCTAAGGCGAGCGTCATGACATTGTTTTTGACGTTGAGACCCGCTGTGGGCGTCAGCGTCGCCGTGTAGGTGATGTTGTCAGGAGTGAAAAGGTTGCCTAAGGAGCCGTTTTGAGCTGTCATATCTGATGATAGGTCGAAACCTGTCACCGCTCTCGAGAACGTGATCGTTACCTTTGAAGAATCTCCAATGCCCAGCTTATCATCGTCCACCACAACGGTGGCCGTTAACGGTTCCGTGTCAGATTCGCTCGTTCCCTGAGAGGGGGATTCGCCCAAACTAACCGCTTCGTCGCTGGCTGGCGTGTTTACGCTCCCCGCCGTCTGGACAGCGGCCGCTTCATCACTGGCGGACGCTACATTGATTGTTGTTAAAGGAAGCGCTCCCGCTATAAGGATCAAACACAGAAATAACCTCCATATTTTTTTCACATGGTACACATAGACCTCTCCTTGTTTTTCTATTCATCTATCAAACTGTTATTTTATTCCTTCCATGTCACTCTCCATTATAGGTTTAGGCAACGAATCTAACAATCTACTTGCCTGGAATCCAAACATAATATTTTTGATAGAGTCGCCCGATCAGCCTCATGACAACACCAAAAAAGCCAAGAAGGTGATGTTCACCCTCTTGGCTTTTCCCATATCATCTCTGCAGTTCCCGAAGGAGTTAATGCATAATGAGGACTGGACAATTGGATAACTGTGAAACCTTGTGGCTGACGCTTCCAAGCATCATTTCTTTGATGCCCCTTAGCCCACGGCTTCCGATAATAATAAGTTGCTGCTCGGTATCCCTCGCATAATTTAATATTTCATGTGCAGGATCACCCTTAAGATGAACGGTTTCCGCGTTAATCCCCGTAGATTTCAATTTAGATTTGGCTTGCTGCAGCTGTTCCAAACCCGCTTTCTCCATTTCGTTCAATATTTCTTCCAAGAAATTCTCTGGTACATAGGTCATGCCATTCGACACATATTCCTGGCTGACATGAACCAAGGTAACTTGCGTTTGTTTGTTGCGGGCTATTTCAACGGCTGCATCAAGGAGCTTGTTCGTTATTTCAGCTTGATCAATGGCCACCATCATTTTGTCAAACATTCTAATCATCCTTTCCGTGGCAGCTCGTAACGATTTCGGCTATCTACATAACGGTTTTTTGCTGCGCCTAAACCGACTAAAAAGAGTAAGACCGAAGCGCCAAGCAGAATGAAAAGCGGCAGGTTCCAACTATTTGTCGCATCGTGCAGATATCCGATAAGGGCAGGACCGATTGCGGCAAGAAGATATCCAATCGATTGTGCCATGCCGGACAGTTCCGCTGCCTGATGCGCATTTTCAGTACGTAACCCGAAAAACATCATGGACAAACTAAAGGCGAAGCCTCCACCAATTCCGAGTAAGATGATCCATAACAGAATGATATCTGAGCTACCGTAAAGGATTCCGAGCGTTCCCGTCAAAAGCAAAATGGTTGTGATGACTACTAACAAACGTTGGCTAGACATGCGCCCAGCAATAACGGGGACAATAAAGGTAAATGGAAGCATAGCCAACTGCATGATCGAGAGGTACCATCCGGATTGGCTGGAGTCAATCCCTTGCTGCTTTAAAATTTCAGGCAACCATGCGATCAACACATAGAAAACCATGGACTGTATCCCCATAAACAAGGTTACTTGCCAGGCAAGCGGGGATCTCCAAACATTCACCTCG
Organism: Claviceps quebecensis; assembly: GCA_004016085.1. Classification (NCBI taxonomy): domain Eukaryota; kingdom Fungi; phylum Ascomycota; class Sordariomycetes; order Hypocreales; family Clavicipitaceae; genus Claviceps; species Claviceps quebecensis. The sequence goes on from QEQW01000077.1 coordinate 44,800, forward strand.
TTGCCGGCCACCTGTTGACTCGTCGTGGCCGTTTGCTTCGTTTGATTTCTTAATTGGGGTAACCAGCAGAGGATCGAAACAAAGCTTAGCATCCCCCATATTCCCAATGCTCCCTGCCATTTTAGACCTGCGTTCACGGCTATCGGTACACTGATTCCCGATGCGATTGCTCCACATAAACTCATTGAAATGGAGTAAACACCTGTCATGGAGCCAATTTTATTCGGGAAATCCCTTTTGATTATACTTGGCAATAATACATTACATACGGCAATGGCGAATCCAAGAATGGCTGTTCCAATAAACAGATCAGCTGCGCCAGATAAAGAACGTATTACAATACCAACTGTCAGAAAAATGAGGGCCATCAAGATGATACGTTCAACCCCATACTTTCTTCCTAATTTCGGTACTAGAGGGGATAATAATGCAAACGCAAGCAAGGGTACGGTTGTGATCAGGCCCGCTAATGTATTTGAAATATGAACGTCATCCCTTATGAGACTCACTAAAGGACCGACAGAGGTTAAGGGAGTACGTAAATTAGCTGCAATAACAATAATGCCGAGAATGATCAGCCCAATAGAGGATGGTACCCCTTTTTTATTTTGTTTCGGCATTCTTCAATTCTCCTTCCTGAATTCATGCCTATGATTTGTTTCCTATGGATTGAAAAAACGAAAAAACGATGCAATAACATTCGCGCGAACAACAAAAGTATATTATAGTATACCATTTTTAACAAGAAGTATTTTATAGTAAACCAAAGCTCATCTAAAAACAAAAATACAACTCTGAATCCCTATCATGGAATTCGGAGTTGTATTTAATAAGAGGAATTTTCGATTTTTAGAAACCATACTTTAAGGATATATGGAGTACGGTTTCACTATTCGTATGATTCGTATAAGAGTGAGCATAATCTGCACGAAAACTCATCGTATCATATTGATTCAATGTGTAAATCTCTCCATTGACTTGTATTTCAATGGAACCCGTCATGACTGTCGCAATTTCCGTTGTATTCACATGATGACCTTCAGGGTAATACGAGCTATTTGGCTGTAAGTATGCCCGACACATTTCAATATCGTTGCTTTTAAAAACAGGTTCAATGATCCAATTTTTTTGACCATTAGAAAACCGCAGTCCTTCCCCAGCTCGATACAAACTAACAGGGTCTTCTGATTTGAACAAAGCCAATAGCGGCAAAGATATGCCTTTTGAAATTTTCCATATCATCCCCAACGTTGGATTTGTCTCGCCACGTTCGATATTCCCCAGAGTAAGCTTGCTGACGCCCGTTATCTCCGCTAAGTCGTCTAAGCTCATATTTTTTTCTTTTCTGTACTTTTTCAAGGCGCCGCCGATTTGTAATACAATTTGTTTTGAGTCATCGATTTCTTCCATTTGATATTCACCTCAATAAAAAACAGTTATAGTGATATAGTTCTATGACATTCATTTCTTTAGTTCATTCTATACAGTATATTGTTTATCTGGATTGTTTTCCATACGGCTAGCCGAAGCAGCCCAAGCTGTTTGCCGAGCAGCTGAATGACGTTTGATGAAAAAGCCAAGAAGGTTATTCACCCTCTTGGCTTTTTCCCATATCCCTGATATCATCGGTATCTTCTGAAGAATGACCGGATGTCGGGAATCAGAAGATCCGGCGCATCCATAGCGGCAAAGTGGGTGCCGCGCTCAAACTCCGACCATTGCACAATATTGGTATTGTCGCGTTCGGCAAAACGTTTGATCGATTTGAAATCATCTCCGAACACGGCCACTCCTGTCGGAGTCGGATTCGGTCCTTGCGGCTCCTGCTGCTGATGAGCGTTCTCGTAATATAACCGGGCGGACGATTCCGCCGTATTGGTCAACCAGTACAGAGTGACATTCGTCAGGAGTGCATCCCTGTCAATAAAATCCACATGATCGCCGAATCCGTTAAATAACTCGGCTATCCACGAGAGCTGACCTGCCGGCGAATCCGCAAGCCCATAAGAGAGCGTCTGCGGCCGGGTGGATTGAATCGAATTGAAACCCGCCCGTTCATGAAAATTCGCCAGAAATTGGAGCCGTTTCTGATCTTCTTCCGATAAACCCGCCATCTCGGCAGGATCTCCTGACGGGAAAGAAAATAACTGCAGCACATGGATGCCGCGAAGACCTTCCGGTTTTTGTATACCAAGCTCTCTGGACACGAGTGCACCGCAATCGCTTCCGTGTGCTCCGTACTCTGCATATCCCAAACGTTTCATTAACGTATCCCATGCCTTTGCAATGCGGGCAATATTCCATCCGGAGCCGAGCGCCGGACCCGAGTAGCCGAATCCGGGAACGGAAGGGATGACGAGATGGAAAGCGTTCTCCGGATCGCCGCCGTGGCTGCGCGGATCGCTAAGCGGACCGATCAATTCCAGAAATTCGACAATCGAACTGGGCCAGGCGTGGGTAAGCAGCAATGGGAATGCATCTGGCTCTGGCGAGCGAACATGCATGAAATGGATCTGGGCTCCATCGATCGTCGTTGTAAACTGCGGATACTCATTCAATTGCGCCTCGTATTTCCGCCAATCGTACTCATTCTGCCAGTAGGACGCCAACTCTTTGATGTAGTCGAGCGAAACGCCGTATTTCCAGCCGGCCCCGTTCATCGCTTCAGGCCACCGCGTCCGGGATAGACGATACCGAAGATCATCAAGATCATCCTGTGGCACGGCGATATGGAAAGGATGGATCGCTTCACTTACCTCGTAACAATTCGGGTTAACTGTGGTCATTTTATTTTCCTCCTCGAATGGGTTGGCGTTTGTCTTGCTTACATTACTAATATTAGACCACCTACCTTGACAGCATTATGTCAGGGTGAAGCAGGAGGCAAACTATTTTAGGAAATAAAAAAGCCGCCCTCGGGCGGCTCTGTGTACATTCAGCAGTCAGTTCATTTTACCAGCTGGTTCATTTCATATAACGATATTCCAGGAGACTCTTCAAATTGGATATTTTCTGCTGCAGCTTCTCCCCGACGTTGGTTTCCCTCACCAGCTTCCGCTCCAGTTCTTTGTCCACAAGTCTTTTTACAGACAACACGTCCGTCCCGTTACATAACACATCTTCTCTGGAATTGAATTTCTGATGGGCGACAAGCTGCATGCCAAAAGAATTGTACAGCAACGTATATCCGGCAATGCCTGTTGTGGACTGATAAGCTTTGGAAAAACCGCCGTCGATGACGACCATTTTCCCGCCTGCTTTAACCGGGTTCTCTCCACGAATTTCTCTAACCGGCGTGTGACCGTTAATGATATGTCCATGATCCGGATTCAAACCGAAATCCAGCAGGATCTTCCGGCAGATCTCCTCATGTTCACGCAAATGGTAATAAGGGTTCTTTCTCTCCTTATGGGTTTCTTTATCTTGGATAAAGTACCGTTCAAAGGTGGTCATTTCTCTTTTTCCAAAGAGCGAGGAGCACTCCCCTGTCCAGATGTACCATACCATATCCGTAGCCAAATCATCCGTCTCTTCCGGATGCGCAAAGGCGTAACGTAAATAATATTCAAAAACATCAAGCAGTTGACGGCCCGAATACAGTTTGTCTTCAATCTGCATTTCTTCCATATTTCCTTCTTCGTCCAAAGGAATGCAGCCGTGGATTAACAAATTCCCGTTGTATTTTAAATAAAGGCTGCCCTTCTTCATCAGAAAATTCATATGTCTGGCCAGCTTTTCGGAATGCTGAACGGAGAACAGCAGCTTTTCCAGCACCTGCTGCTCCTCCTCTAACAATTGTTCAGGCTGCTCGGGGTTTACGGTTGCGAAACAGGTGTTTTCCAGCGGGTAAGTTTTTCCGCCAATGTTGATTTCATTGTTTACGTAATCGATCTTCTCCAGCAAAAGCCTTTCAGACATATTAAAGTAAGGGCGTCTCTTAATAATCGGGATTTCAAGCTTAAACTGGATCATGGCAATGGCTTGATGAATTTTAGTAATCTGCAGAATTTCCGGCTCCGATACGTTGTGGTCCGCTTGCAGCTTCGGTCTGAAGGCCGGATTGTCATCATAGTACTTCTCCGCCAAGTTCAGCAGTGGACGAAGATTGATTCCGTATACGTCTTCGATGATGTCCAGATTGTCGTATCTGGCGCAGATCCGGATAATATTCGCAAGGCAGACCAAGGAACCCGAATAGGCGCCGATCCACAGGGCATCATGGTTCCCCCACTGGATATCTACAGAGTGGTAGTTAATCAGCGTGTCCATTATTTTATCCGGTTCCGGCCCGCGGTCATAAATATCTCCGACTACATGAAGATGGTCAACCACCAGGCGCTGGGTCGTATAAGCAAGGCCGATAATAAGCTTGTCCGCCTGCCCCAAGGAGATCATTTGCCGGTATATTTCCTCATAATAAGGATCTTTATTGTGGGTCAAATCCGTTTTGTATAGAAGCTCTTCGACAATATATACAAACCGCTCCGGCAGAGCTTTCCGCAATTTCGAGCGCGTGTATTTGGAAGAGGCATAAGAAATCAGCTTAAGCATGTGTTCTATCGTTTGTCGATACCACCGGTTCAAAGCTTGTTTATTGCATAGGTCTCCTTTAACCAGCTGAATTTTTTCTTCCGGATAATATACTAACGCCGCAAAATCACTGATTTCTTGATCCGTCCATTCCTCACGGAACAAATCTTTGATTTTCTCTTTGACGGTACCCGAACCGTTCCTGAGCACATGCTGAAAAGCCTGGAACTCTCCATGCAAATCACTGACAAAATGCTCGGTTCCCTTGGGGAGGTTGGAGATTGCTTCAAGGTTGATGATCTCGGTGATCACTTTTTCTTCCGTATCATATTGCTGGGCCAATAAATCTAGAAACTGCGCATCCAAAACAGATGTCCCCCTTCAAGGAAAAATGGTGATGTATAAGATTTTTTAAGCTGGCGGCGTACCGTTATGCTTAGTGTAGACAATAAAAGGAAAAACATGACGCTTTCTTGTGGGGTTAAGTCTACATTAAAAAGAAATAGACCGCCCTCTGCAAAGGTTTGCGGTCTATCTCTCGACTAATTACCTAGTTTAGCTAACCGCCTTTAAAGCGGCTGTTTGTCAAGAGTAAGGATGCTACAACATCCTTGTTCTTATTTTACACCTGTTGATAATTATATCACTTTCGTTGTAAAGAGTGCATCTCTTCATCGTGGTTTATGACTTAGCTGGGATGGTGGACTTTAACACATCAAAACCCGATCACGTAAGCATTATCTGTTTTCAGATTTCAACTTATCAATATATTCTTTTCCTTCTAACAGGGAGAGACCTAAAGTTTCTCTTACTTATTTAATGGCTTTTATGTCTTCACCCTCTTTTATGAACTGACGAAGTTCATCATTTATTGGATGTTCAGGCAGTCCCGATTGTTGGGTTAACTGGTTTATGGTATATTGCATTCCTTTTATGCGACCTTCTAATTTACTCACCTTAGCCCATAAATTTATGATGATCAGGAGAGATACGATGATTAGAATGTATTCCATTTCCTAATTAAACCTCCAAACTTTATGGTTTATCTGTAGAACTACCAACGTTCTGCCCCTCCTCTCTTACGCCTTCCGCGCAGAAGGCGTGTAAAATACGTCGCCATGCATATGCTGAATGTTGTCCCAGTTGCCCGGATTGGTCGTGTCTGGAGAGCGGTGCTCCAGAATGGCCTGATAGAGTTCCGTTTTTTGTTCCAAATGGGCAATGTGCCGCTGGGCTTCTTCAAGCTTAACGCGCGCGGCTTCTTTATGTTCCATGATGAGCTTGTAGCGCTGCGGAATAGACGAGTCCCCTTCGAGACAGAGATCGATGTACGTTTTGATGACTTCAATCGGCATCCCGGATTGCTTAAGGCATTTGACACCAAGCAGCCAGTTGATCGATTCTTCGTCGAACATCCGAATGTTGTTTTTATCGCGCTGTACGCTCGGCACCAGACCTTTATCCGTATAAAAGCGCACGGCGTGCTCGGTAAGTCCCGTGATCAAGGCGGCTTCTTTGACCGTATGCATGGTAATCCCCCTTGGAAAATAAATTTTTGATAGAGGCTTGCCTTCGTGTTACACGAAGGTAGTAGGCTTATTGTAAAGCAAACCGGCCGTATGCGGAAGCCCCGCTGAGGTGCCCGATTCCCGGGATTCGCGGCCGTTTGCCGATTTACATTTCAACCATGGGAGGAATCACAATGCAAACAACAGTAACTTTAAATAACGGAGTACAAATGCCGATCATCGGCTTCGGTGTCTACCAAATTCCCGATGCAGAAGAATGCGAGAATGCGGTATATGAAGCGCTGATGGCCGGTTACCGCCTGATCGACACCGCCTCCGGTTATCTGAATGAGGAAGCGGTCGGACGCGCGATTAAGCGCAGCGGCGTACCGCGTGAGGAGCTGTTCATCACGACCAAGCTTTGGGTTCAGGATGCTGGCTACGAAAGCGCCAAGGCAGCCTTTTCCAAGTCCCTGAAGAAGCTCCAGCTCGACTATCTGGATCTTTACCTGATTCACCAGCCGTTTGGCGATTACTACGGCGCTTGGCGCGCGATGGAAGACCTGTACCGCGAGGGCAAAATCAAGGCGATCGGGGTCAGCAACTTCCTGCCCGACCGTCTGATGGACCTCATTATTCATAACGAAATTGTACCCGCCGTCAACCAGGTCGAAACGCACCCGTTCTACCACCAGATCGAGAGCGCCGCTTTTATGAAAGAACAGGGAGTACAGCACCAGTCGTGGTCACCGTTCGCTGAAGGACTCAACAACTTGTTCGGCAACGAAGTGCTGGCCTCCATTGCAGAAAGACACGACAAGTCTGTCGCCCAAATCGTGCTTCGCTGGCTTGTTCAGCGTGGAATCGTGGTGATTCCAAAATCAGTGAGAAAAGAGCGTATCGTCGAAAATATCAACATATTCGATTTTGAGTTAAGCGCCGACGATATCGAACGAATTTCCACCCTCGATACGAGAGAAAGTCTTTTCTTATCCTACCATGACCCGGAAGTCGCCAAGATGATGGGCAACTGGAAAGTCGATCTGTAAACCTTATTTAAGCCCCCTCTACCGCCACTACACCACAAAAGCCAAGAAGGTGCTATCCACCCTCTTGGCTTTTCCCATTCCTCTTACGGATTCTGTCACGGTATCGATAACCCCTTTAAACCACGCTTGTACGCTGCTCGCCGATCGTTTTCGTTTTGGCTTTTCCCGATCGGATGAGGTTAGCGGACAGCAGCATCCCCGCAATCACGATAACGCCGCCAACCATCTGGGAGACCAGTAATGCCTGGCCTGTCATCACAGACAGGATCGCCGTGAAAATCGGCATCAGATTCATCGTGATCCCGGCTTTGCCCGGTCCAAGCATCTTCACTCCCTGGTTCCAGAACAGAAACGAACCGATGGATGGGAACAAACCCAGATAGATGACCCCGGTAATGCCGATTGCAGTGATATGCCCGGTTTGCAAAGGCTGCATAAACAGTAGGGGAACCATACAAATAACGCCGATCAAGGCTGTAAAGGCTACAAAAGTAATCGGGGGCAGATGCTGCGCTCTTTTGTTGACGATGGAATAGATGGCCCACAGGAACACGGCTACGAGCAAAATGCCATCTCCTTGGTTATAATGCGTGCTGAACACGCCAAGGAGGTGTCCCTTCGTCAATACCGTTAATACGCCCAGGAAAGATAAGACGAGTCCCACTCCCTGCCACACCGAGATCTTGTCCTTCAGGAACAGCAGCGACAACACGATCATCACTGCCGGAGTCAAACTGTTGATCAGACTGCCGTTTGTCGATGAAGTATGCTGAAGTGCTGTATAGGTAAGCAGCGTGTAGAACACAACGCCCACTAGCGAAAAGAATAATAAAAGTCCCCAGTTGTTTTTCCACACCTTCAGCCAATTGGGTTTCTCTACCAGCTGGGCCATCGGAATTAATACGACAGCTGCAATCGCCCAGCGCAGGAAGGAAGCCCAGACCGGAGGGAAATCGGCCGTAACCGCTTTGCCGAAGATCAAATTCCCTGCCCAGAACAGATTAGCCAATACTAGAAAAAGCCATGCTTTAGCTTTCATCACCAAACACCTCTCCCCACTCTATTTCAGTCTTTCTCTTGTTCTATAGTCATGTTACAATAAACCATATCATAAATAAAATGAATATAAATCATGAAGGAGATATCAAATTTGGTATGAACAAATCACTTCTTCAATTGATTGTGGCGATCTCGGAGACCCGAAGCTTTACGTCCGCCGGGGAAAAGATGAATATGACACAGCCTGCCGTCAGCCGTGCGGTCACCGCTCTGGAACGCGAGCTTGGGGTAACGCTACTGATTAGAGACCGGCGTCTGGGCGTTGCCCTCACCCCAGTTGGAGAACGAATCGTGCGGATCTTTCGCGAGATTCTTCAAGGGTATGATAAGGTCGACCAGGAAATCGCCAGCGAAAAAGGAATGGAAACCGGCAGCGTCCGAATCGGCGCATTCCCGGTTGCCGCTTCTTATTTTGTTCCGAAGATCATCAGCCATATCAAACAACAATATCCAAAGCTTGAATTCAGCATTCTTGAAGGGACCATTGCGGACATACAGGAATGGCTGGATAACCGGGTCATCGATGTCGGGTTTCTTATCCCCTCGGATAAAACGACTCACTCTTATCCCCTATATCGGGAAGGCATTTATGCCGTGATGAGAGATGATCACCCTTTAAGAGAAAAGTCCATCATCAGCCCGGAAGATTTGCGGGAGGAGCCTATGCTGATCTGCAAAGCCGGTTACGAGCCTCCTGTCCTGCAATGGTTCGAAAGTGCCGGGGAAGAGCCTAATATTAAGTACATTCTCTACAACTACAGAACGGCTCTTCAAATGATTGCTGCAGGCGAAGGCTTGGCCGTCATGTCTGAGCTGTCCCTGTTGGACCTGCCTTCTGGCCTTATCCTCAAACGCATCTCACCAGCAGCCTACCGGGATATTCACATCGTCTCCGGTCCCGTGGAGGATTGTACCATCGCGGTCAAAACCTTTATCGAAACCGCTCAGAAGTTGTTTCCCCTCCAAGCGGAGCATGAACCCTTGATTAAACTATAGAATTTTGTCACCCAACGTTATCGTGAACTTGCATACCGTCCCTACACTATAAAAGCCAAGAGGTGATGTCCATCCTCTTGGCTTTCTCCCGTATCTCTTAGTTCGGCGGCCTGCCGTTTTGCAGTTTAGTCTTTGGCAATATTGCGGTATTGGATCGGCGTAGGTTAACGCAACGACGGCAGCCGATTGGCCGGCTGCCGTCGTATCATGATGGAGCTATTGTTTCCCGTGAGTTCAATCTTTTGTAAGCAAAGCACAAGATCGTTGAGCTGCTGCCCCCTATTAGGGTAGCACTAATTTAGCTACGCCCTGAAGTTGCTGCTCGATCGATCCGTCAAGATCGCGCTCGCGATAATACGGAAGAGATGCTCAGCCCGTGGCGCGGACGAGGGCTGGTTGCTGAGCCACGCAAGCGCAGCAGCTAGCGAGAACAGGTCATCCCCATCCATGTCAGTACGCGCCAGACCTTCGGCCTGAGCACGAGTGAGAAGTCGCGTGCCTGCCGTGCGCATCTTGACGCATGAAGCGTGGAGTGCGGACTCCGGGTCCTCCTTGGCTGCCATCATCACGTCCACAACACCTTGATAGTTGCCTGTAAATGTAACGACGTCACGTAGCCATGATACGAGTGCATCATCGGGTGAATTCGCCGTTTCGAGCTCACGTGCCTTTGTCGTAAACTCGTCGAAGCTTGAGCGGAGCAAAGCTTCGAGCAGCGCCTCTCTCGTCGGGAAATGACGATACAGTGTGCCTAGCCCAACACCTGCTCTGCGAGCGATGTCGCGCAGCGATGCATCGACACCGTGCTCGGTTACAACGACGTTCGCGACTTCGAGTATGTGCTCATAGTTTTTCATTGCATCGGCTCGCATAGAATTCCTCCTTGACAATCGGAGCGGTGCTCCGTATAATTCTAGACGGAACAGTGATCCGATTATACGGAGCACTGCTCTGGTAAGTATAACTCATCTACATGAAAGGAGAAAGTATGATGTCTATAGATACAATGAAGGCGGTTCGTTTGCATGAATTCGGCGGCCCAGAGGTGCTGCGTTACGAGGAGGCGCCGCTTCCCGAGCTGAAGCCAGGTGAGGTGCTTGTGCGCGTTCACGCGGTTGGCATGAATCCCCCCGACTGGTACCTGCGTGACGGGTATAAGTCGCTTCCTCCTGAGTGGCGGCCGCCTGTGCCCTTTCCCATCATTCTGGGGTCGGACGTGTCGGGCGTTGTCGAGGCGGTAGCCACGGATGTGAAGGATTTCTCCGTCGGCGATGAAGTTTTCGGCATGGTTCGCTTTCCTAGCTTTGGGGAGAGCGCCGCTTATGCTGAGTACGTCGCCGCGCCAGCGTCGGACCTTGCACTCAAGCCGGCTGGCATTGATCACGTGCACGCTGCTGGGGCGCCGATGGCTGGCCTCACCGCGTGGCAGTTTCTGATCGATCTGGGGCACAATGAAAAGAACCCGCTTCAACCGGAGGTGCATCGCCCGGTGCCGCTGGGCGGCAAGACGGTGCTCGTCAATGGTGCTGCGGGCGGCGTGGGGCACTTCGCGGTACAACTGGCCAAATGGAAGGGTGCGCACGTCATCGCGGTGGCATCGGGGTCGCATGAGTCGTTCCTGCGTGAGCTCGGTGCCGACGAATTCATCGACTACACCAAGAACCTTCCCGAGGACGTCGCGCATGACATGGATCTCGTCCTTGATACCCTCGGCGGTCCGACCACCGGTCGTTTCTTGCGTACGCTCAAGCGTGGCGGCGCTTTGTTCCCTGTGTTCTTAGGCTTCTCCGACGCCGAGGAGGCCGCAAAACTGGGCGTCACGGTATCGATGACCCAAGTGCGCTCAAACGGCCCGCAGCTGGCGGAATTAGGGCGCTTGCTTGATGCCGGGACGGTTCGCGTCGCGATCGACAGCACGTTTCCACTTGCCGATGCTCGCAAGGCGCATGAACGTGCAGCCGGTGGGCACATTCAAGGCAAGATTGTGCTTACGGTCGTGTAACAATGATTCTACTCATGGGTTACGTTCACCTAAATCCGTCTGATGTGAATGAGTTCACTGCAGACGTTCAGTCCGTCGTTTCCAGCACGAGAGCTGAAAAGGGATGTCTCTTTTATGCCTTTACTTTGGAAGATGCGCACGCCGGACGCATGCTGACGGTCCAGCGGTGGCAAGATCAAGAATCGCTGTCGGCCCATGTTGAAAGACATGAGTCGGCGCCGTTTTTAAATAAATGGGGAAACAGAATGAAAATGGACATTCTAAAATACGATATCACGAACGAGCGCTCGTTCATGGAATAAAAGCCCAACCGGCTCAATGAACATAACTGCACTGCCGTTAGTTCAAAAACGAATGTTAAAACGCTACTGACATACTGTTGTCAGTAGCGTTTTTTTATACTCGGAGTATGTAACCGTTAGGAATGGGAGATCAATACGAAGTATTATGACCCAAAATGATAATATACGGTACTGTAACATGGATTATAGGAAGGATGGTATTTCATGAATTTTGCTTCTGTACGCATCATTACCGACGACGTGGATCGTCTTGTCGGGTTTTATGAGAAAGTTATGGGCGTGTCGGCGGAACGCCCCGCGCCCGTCTTCGCCGAAATCGTTGGGTCATCGTGCACCCTGGCGATCGGCCACTCCCAGACGGTGCAGCTGTTCGGTGCTGGTTCCGCCGTGGCGGCCGACAATCACACGGTCATCCTCGAGTTCCGTGTCGACGATGTCGATGCCGAATACGAGCGCTTGAAGCCGTTTATCACCGAGTGGGTCAAGGAACCAACCACGATGCCGTGGGGGAACCGTGCTGTGCTGTTTCGGGATCCCGACGGCAACCTGATTAACCTCTTTACGCCGGTGACAGAGGAAGCGATCAAACGGTTCAGCGGCAGGTCGTAAACGGACAGTTGAAGTGAGTGAGGCGATAAAGAGACCAGAGCAATGAGCTATGGTCTCTTTATTTTATCCTCACCGGCCATCCGCCGACCCCGCGTATTCATCAGGCTTAATGCCTTCATACCGCGCAAAGGCGCGTTTGAAGGAATACACATTTTCGTAGCCCACCGTGCGCGCGACGTGATCGATGCCACAGCTTCGTTCCCGGAGCAGCTCTTTCGCCTTCTCCATGCGCAGACGGCATACATAATCGTAGAAGTTGATGCCGGTCACCTCTTTGAATATTTTGGACACCTTCGATAGGGACATATGGTACATCTCCGCCAGCTGCTTTAACGAGATGTCCGCGCTCGAATAGTTGTCGTTCACATATTGCAGCAGCTCGCTGCCGGCCGACACCGCCGAAGACGTGTTGGCATACCGCTTACGCTCGCAAATGAGCGTGCCGACCTCAAACATATAGCTCCACATGTCCTCGATGTTCGCCGCTTTGGCCCGGCTGCAAAATTGCTTCGTGTAGATATCCGTATCCAGATTCAGCTCATGCAGCACCCGCAGCATCGTTTCCATCAACAGGGAGAGCAGCCGGCTCACGCTGGCCTCGGCCAGCTCACGCTTGTCGTTCTCGGCATGGATTTCATGCAGAATTTGCAGGGACGTATCCAGGTTTCCGATCTTGAGGTTATTGATCAACTGCACTTCCCAATCCGTCGGATAGTAGTAATCGACACCGGCCTGCATTGTCTCCTCCTGCAGCACCTGAAAATGCTCCCGCGAAAATATGGTGTAACGCAGCCTTTCATTGGCTGTGTAATACGATTTGCTGATGCCGACCAGCCCTTGTTCAACCCCTCCGTATAAAATATCGGGATGAAATCCGCTCAGCCGCTCGATTTCGTCAGCCATCTCGGCAGCGATGCGCTCCAGCATATCATCGTCTCCAAACGGCTGCTCGGAGGACACGATCATCGCCTTGTCTGCGTTCGTAACCTCGAACAGCGCATAGTCCAGCCCGTAACGGCTCATCGCTTTCTCCACGATCACCATCATCAGCATTTCGATCTTCCGGATTTTCTCAAAGTCAGAAAAATCGCGAATGGCGTGGAAGCTGACCAGCATCGTGCAGTAATACATCTCTTCGGTATAACCGATTCCCAGTTTCCCCAGCTCGTTCTTCTGCTGATCGTCCATAAAATATCCTTTGAGCAGACGAAGATACAAATTCGACTTGGCGGCGTTTTCGTAATCCTGCATCGATTGCTGAAGCTTGCGGTTTTCGTGCAGCAGACGGTCGAACGACTTTTCGATAAAGTTGTATTCAGAACCCGTCACTTTGCCGTTTCGGGATTCCTCGACCCGCGCCGTGGCGCTCAGCTTATTCAGCAGAGCCCCGAGAGGACGGTAACTGATTTTGGCCAGCAGATAAGCCATTAACACGCCAATAACGATGGAAATCAGGATCGCCGCCAGCGAGCTGAACAAATTGCCGATGCCGATGACGCTGCTGTCCACGTAGGAGATCGCATACTGCACATCACTGGCTTCCGAAGACAAATGAATGGGATAGGAAGCCGCGTTGCTGCGAGCTGCCGGGGCATTCCGGACTTGGCTGTAAATCAGCGCATTCCGGGACGTCATGACGATCTCCTGTGATTCAATCCCTCCAAACCGGTGCATATACTCTGAAAAGTAAGCGCTATCAATAAACAATACCAAAACCGCTCGCGGATGATTCACCACCTCGAGGCTTTGCAGCACAGGGATCACGCGCTTATCGCTGCCCCACAGCTTCATGCTGGCCGGCGGCAGGATGGTAAAATACTGCTGCTGCGCAAAGGAGCTCTGCAGCTGCTGCTCGGCAGCTTCGTCGAAAGCGACGATCGATTGGAAAAATTCCTTCAGCGGGAACATCCCCCATGAAGTCATCGCCTTCTGCTGCTCCGGGAACACCACCATGCCAAACGAGAGGATCCCCTGCGAACTCACGCTGTTGCCGAGACTGGTGCGGATGCCCAGCATTTTGGTGATGTCGAATTCCTGATCGTATACGTTCGTATCCTGCATCAGCTTCTTCACCCAGGATTCGTTGCTCAGCGTTTTGCCCAAGGTTTTGAGCTCATTCAGCTTATTGTCGACCAGATCGGCGATCCGCTTGGCGTCCAAAGCATGGGCCTCATGCTGCCGGCGTTTCTCCTCGACGATGTTCCGCTGCACGTTTAATGCGCTGAACACAATAATCGGGATGATCAAAATCGCGGTATAAGACAACAGAATTTTACGAAACGTGCCGCTTCCGAAGCTGCCATTGCGCACGGGCTACCCCTCCCCCATTAGATATGCAAAAACAAGAAAACAGCAGAGCCTCCAAAGCGATATGGAGCCTGCCATTTTCCAAAGTCATACGGTTACAGTCAACGTTACTGGATGCTATTGTATCTGTCGAGCAATTGCTGGTCGATCTCCAGCAGCTGGTCCAGCCCCAACTTTTTCAGATCGGCCATATATTGATCCCAGTTGTCGAGCGATTTTTGCCCCAAAGCCAGCTTGGTCGCAAGCTCCGTGGAGTACGTATTCAGGTTGGTCAAAATTTTCGTTTTCGCTTCCAGCTGCTGATCGTCCGGAATCGCCAAATAGTTGTCGTTCATATTGACGAAATACGGCTTGTATTTCAGAATATTGAGCTCGTTGTCAGCTTTGTATTTCGGTACGCCGGACAGCTCAAACTCGAGGTTGGCGAACTGAACCCGCGGGAACACCGTATCGCCGAACAGGCGGAGCCCGGGAACCTGGCCCGTTTTGGCCAGTTCTTCGTCCGAGGCGTTGTTAATGAATACATTCGCGCCGCTCTCATCCTTCTTATAGGTTTGTCCTTCAATGCCCCAATACAGAAGCTCCGCATACTTATCCGAATAGATCGTGTCAAAATACTTGATCGCCGCTTCTACGTTTTTGCTGTCTTTCGTAATCGCGTATTTCTGCCATACCAGAAACGGCGGCTCAATTTGGGCTGCTGGCGCAATGCCATCTACCGCTTGGAGCGGCATGAGCGGAAGATATTCCCCGCCCCCCTTGATCGTCGGCTCCAGATACGTCTCCAGGTTGTAATCCCCTGTGGAAGCAACCTGGTTTTCCGTCATCTTCTGCTGCTTCTGCTCTCCTGTCGCCCCGATCAGGCTTGTGTCGAGCACGCCTTCCTTCACCAGCTGCTGCAGGTAGCGGAAGTAATCTTTAATGCCGTCCTGGTACCACGGGGATACGACCTTCTTGTTCTCTACATCCACGGAAGAAATGCTGGTCCCCAGCCCGAACCACTGCGCGATCGGTCCCGAGAAGGAACCTGGATCGTAGACGAGCACCTCATCCTTTTGCCCGTTGCCGTTGGCGTCCTTGTCGCGCATCGTCTTCAGCGTTTGCAAGTATTCCTCCGCACTTGTTGGAACCGGAAGGCTCAGCTTATCGAGCCAGTCCTTGCGGAGCAGCATCGTTAAGGAGACCGGAGCCGGATCGGTGCCTTGATACGTTTTTTTGTGCAGATCGCTGAACCAGTACATTTTCCCGTCCGACGTCGTTGTCGTCTTTTTCGCATACGGGAACTCCTGCTCATACATCTTCTTGATGTTGCCGTTGCTGTACTTCTCGATGAGCGGATTCAGGTCCAGCAGCACGCCTTGCTTCGCCAGATTGAGTACCGTCGTATTGTCCAGCGCCGAAATGTTGACGATATCCGGAAGATTGGAGCCCGACGCCATTCGCGTTTTAATGACGACGTTATACTGCTCGTTCGGAACGAGCTCGTAATCTAGCTGCAGGTTCGCATCGGTCAGCAGCTTGTCGACTTCCTTCCAGACCGGGTACTTCTCCCTGTCCTCGAATTTGATGAACTTGTTCGAACCCGTCGGCCCGAGAAGCCGCAGCTTGGCGGACTGCTGCCCGGCCGGGGCGTTGCTGTCAGCTTCCTCTGTTTTGCCGTCCCCACCGCTGCAAGCGGTTACAGAAGCGATGAGAATAACGGCGATGATGGCAGACATAAGCGGTTTTTTCCTTTTTTTCATACAACTCTTCCCCCTTCGGATGGCCTAGCCTATTCCTTTAATGAACCCAGCAGCGCTCCCTTGATGAAATACTTCTGAAAGAACGGATATGTAAAAATGACGGGTAACGTCGTAAAGACGATGATGGCATATTTCAGCTGGATGTTCGAGAGCATGTTGGCGACCGCATGTTTCGCATCCTCCATCGACAGCATCTTCAAATCGACCGACTGCTGGACCACGACCCGGTACAGGTACATTTGCAGCGGGTGCAGCTTCTCATTCGGCAAATACACGAGCGCGTCAAACCAGCTGTTCCAGATGCCGACGACCGAATAAATGGCGATGACCGCCAGGATCGGCTTGGATATCGGGATAATGACCCTGAACAGCAGCTGCAAATGAGAAGCGCCGTCGATAAAGGCCGACTCCTTCAGCCCGTCCGGAATGTTAGCAAAGAACGTCCGCACCAGGATAATATTCCAAATGCTGACCATCCCCGGAATGATGACCGCAAACATCGTGTTATACAATCCAAGCTTGTTCACCAGCAGGTAGGACGGAATGAGACCGCCTCCAAAATACATCGGGATCAGCAGATACGACACGACCCATTTCCTGCCCATGAGATTGCGAACGGTGAGTGGATAAGCGCCGAGCACGGCTGTCAGGCAGTTTAAAATCGTCCCTGCACTCACATAGATCAACGTATTGGAATAAGCCCACCACATTTTCGTATCGCTGACGATCAGCTTGTACGAATCGAGGAAGAATCCTTTCGGATACCAGAACACATTCATGGCCGCGACTTCCGTCGGATTGCTGATGGACATAATGATCACGAAATAAAAAGGATACAGCGTGATTAAGCAAAGGGCGAGCGCCAGCGCATACAACACGACGTCGACGACAACCGAGCCTTGCTTGATGGTGTTCGGATTTCTTTTGACCAAGGCGGCCATGGGACTCCCCCTTACCATAAGGCGTAATCGGAATATTTACGGCTGAGCGTATTGGCGGTATACAGCAGCGTGAAATTGATGATCGAGATAAACAATCCCACGGCCGTCCCTGCGCTAAAATTTCCGCCCAGCAGGCCGTCGCGGTACAAATACGTGCCGATGACGTCGGCCGTCTCGTACACCATCGGGTTATAGATGAGCAGGATAAACTCACTGTTGGCTGACAGCAAATTGCCGATCGCAAATATCAGCAGGATAAAAATCGTCGGCCGGATGGCCGGCAGCGTAATATGGAGCATTTGCTTGAAGCGGTTGGCCCCGTCCATCTTCGCCGCTTCGTACTGATGCGGGTCCACGGAGGACATGGCCGCCAAATATAAAATGCTGCTCCACCCAAACGACTTCCAGATGCTCGTAATCGTATAAATCGCCGGAAAATACCCCGGCTCCGTATTCAGCGCCACCGGCGTGCCGCCGAACAGCTTGACGATGGCGTTCACGATGCCGTCCGTATTGATAAAAGACAACACCATCCCCGCCACGACCACATTCGAAATAAAATGGGGCAAATAGCTTGCCGTCTGCACGTATTTTTTAAATACGCCGCTTTTCAGTTCATTGAGCAGCAGCGCAAACAGGATCGGCACCCAGAAGCCAAACACCAGAAAATAAAAGCTGAGCAAAAACGTGTTCCGCATCAATCGCCCGAAATACGGGCCGTTAAAAAAGTCGATGAAATGCTGAAAGCCGACCCAATCCGTTCCGTGCAGGGATAAAAACGGTTTGCCCGGGTAGTAATTCTGAAACGCGATCAGAATCCCGTACATCGGAATATAGCTGAAAATAAAAATGTGAACCAGAACGGGAAGCATTATTAAGTACAGCTGGAGGTTGTCACGCACTCGAAAAGATTTTCGCTGATTCGGCTGACGAATGGCTCTCATGATCTTCCCCTTCCCTGATGATCTCAACGGAACTTGCAGGCCCGCTTCCGCATGGACTCATGATATGCCGAGCCCCGGATTTCAGGCAAGCAACATTTTTTGATGGGGTGCGCAATATTTTCGGGGGTGGGAATGATGAGTGGTGGAAGGCGGGAAAGGCATATGGTGCGGGGATTTTCGAGGTGGTCGAACTCATGATTAAACAAAAAAAGAAGCCACCATAATTGGTGACTTTGTGAGAAGAGCAAATCGTTATTTCCGCTGCTTTCCATAGAAATAAACCACCATTGAAACCAGCGTGATGCTCACTAATACCTTGACTACATCAAAAATAGTGCTCACGCTCGAGAACTCAAAGACCGTTAAAAAGACAGTCCCATTCGTCGGACCATTGGTCGGCTGACTAGGCCTGAATATAGATATTAGTATACTTTTAGGAGATCAGACATCCAATTGTTTGAGAAAACCAATTTTCTGACTTGCTATGATGAGTGGTTCTCTCGGTCATCCTTAAGAAATTGCGTGCCCTCTTTCCTTAGTCCTCAATCGTGACGAAACCTTTTTGCCTTCACGCAAGTACCCGCTGAGTATCGCTGAGGATAGCATGCTGTTCCTCTAGACCGCGTTCATATTCCCATCGTTCGTCAAAGGTTCATCCCAATTCATCTTTCAAAGCGTGGTACTGCTCGCTTTTAATTTTCTTAACAGGTTAGATTTAAAAAGATAGGAACTAGGACATAAGACAAGAAACCATATTATGGATTATTATGTATGTACAACTAGGTAAATTATGGATTATTTAATTTATCATGGAAAAAGGAGGTGACGTCTGGATAATAAGCTATAGGGATATTTTGAAGTTAGCGTCACAATTAGTTTGCTATTGTTATGGATCCTCGAATAATCGCAAATCAAATAAAGGGAGGAAAGCACTTATATGAAACTTTTCAAATCAATCGTTCTATCTACCGCAGTAATTACAACGCTCATTTGGACAATGTCTTCCGCGGAAGCAGATGCTAATAGTCCAGTGAATCAAACAGAAGCATCTCTGATTTATCCAGCAGAATTCTCTTCTTCTACCAGTTCGGTGGCTTCCCCTGAAAAAGATAGAGAAAACGATCAGCTAGTCGCAGTAAAAAAAGCTTTAGTTGACTTTGAAAATGTGGGTTCCTTTTATATCGATAAAAGTGGCAATTTTAATATTGCGGTTTCTAAAGACAGCGAGAATGTAAATAGTACTATTGAAAAGATAAAAAGTCTTGTCCCTTCCGATAAGATAAAAATTGTAAAGGGAAGAAAGTACTCCTCCAAAGAACTCTTTAATATAAACAAAGATCTTTCAAAATTTTCTGAATATAATAATGATGGAACCAAAATTACTCAAACTTATATGGATGAAGAATTAGGAAAAGTGGTAATTGAAGCCTCGAGTATGTCAGATGCAGTAAAGAATAAATTACTCGGACTTTATAAAGATGCAGTGGATATCCGCATAAATAGTGCATTTGAAGGAACTGAAAAAACATTTACAAGAACGGATAACTTTGGTGTATTAGGCGGCGGTATAGCAATTAATAATTCTAGTTGTACGATGGCTGCTACGGCTACAAAAGGAACTGATAGATTCATCGTGACGGTAGGACATTGCTTAACGGGTAACGGTACTTCTACGGTATATCAAAATTCCACTTCAGTCGGCGTTGATTGGGCTAAATCATTTAATCACGATATTGGTTTGATAAAGGTGACTGCTTCCGGACGCTGGATAAGTAATAAAATATTGCGAACATCTCCCAATACAGCCTACGACGGGAAATATACTGCAACTGCCTCAGCAACACAAGGACAAACGCTCTGCAAAGCAGGCATTACAACGAATGAAACCTGCTTTAAAGTACTCAGCACTAGTGTGAACACCTCAAATTTCCAAGATGCAATAAAGGTTGAAAATCCATATTGGCAAAATCAAAACAATGGGGATAGTGGAGCGCCAATGTATTCTACTGTTCCCAATGTACTGTATGGTATAATGTCCGAAAAGGATACAGCATACGGGCCAAATTCAGCCGCATACGCAACAAAAATCTCCTATTTCCGCTATTATTGGCCGGACTATAGCCTATATACATCCGATACTAACTACTAGTATATTAAATACTGTCGGGATTATGTTTTCTCGGCAGTATTATCTTTTTAGTATAATGTTAATATATTCTTATTATGTGAAAAATGGAGATTTTTGATATGGTCAATTTACTTGAAAATGCTCTATCTTTGGGAAGACAACAAAAGAAAGCTCTTGTATTTTTTTTAATAATTATGTATTCATTCTTACTATTAGGCTGCAGTACGTCGGAAAAGGTGAATAAGAGCATGGATACAAGCACGATAACCGGGTATATAGTAAAAAATGAAACTAAACGCTTGCTGGTCGTTTCACAACGACCATATCGTGATAATGAATACGAAACAATATGGGTCACAAGTACGGATGCTCCTAACTTTACAGTTGGACAATTAGTTGAAGTGCAATTAAAGGGCCAGATACAGACATCAAATCCAGCACAGGGAGTATCAGAAAAAATAAGCGCAATCAAAATGGATGCTATTCCTGGTGCACATAAAACAAAAGAAGATGTATTAAATGAAGCTCTATCGAAACTACAAAATGTAGAGGTCCCTATAGTTAAAGATATAGCATTTTCAAATGACAACAATAAATGGACTCTTATATTCTCTGATTCTAAAAATGAAGACCGAAAGGTAACTTTAGATATAAACGATTAACCTTGAAAATCCGAGTATCAATTATTTTGCTCACATTTCGCCTCCAGGTCGGTTTTTCATCACGGGATCTTTGCTTCATGCTTCCATGTTGGCTTTACTCGAATCCTCCGAGATTTCTCGGTCGAATTCATTCGTTGATTAATTTTCGTTTTCTCTGTTAATGGGCTGCCTAGTGGCAGCCCATTGCTTTTATCGAGAAGACTGCAGGCTCCGTATTCAGCGCACCGGTGAAGCCAGCAGGATCTTTTAATCTGTTAATTAGAGATCGCTATTAATTGTAGCAGACATTCCCAAAGCTTCACCGCTCAAAATGTTCCCGTCAGCTCGGTATGTAACAACATAATCTCCACTGTAGACACCCTGTGGAAATTCATTAAAACTTCTCCAATCCAAAGGTGCAGCTTTTGGAGCTACAGTTATATCAAGATAAACTCTGCCTGTATCTCTATGCTGTACAGTAACTGAGATGGGGTATGAGCCAGTGTTTTTTACATATATTTTTATATGACCATATCCCTTGTTAACAGTAAAATTAGAGGTAGCATTTGTTCCAGCAAGAACAGTGCTAAATAAAGGGTCAACTGCAAATGGAGTGACTATAGGATCGACAATATCACTACCTTCATCCCCAGTTTGCACGATATTGTCATTTATCGTATGTTCCACACTTGAAGTTTCTGTATTGCTTGGAGAAGCTGGCGCAACTGACGTTGCTATAGCTGCTGATAAAACTATCGAGAGAGATAATACAGAAATTAGAGCATATTTTTTCAATGCATAGCACGTCCTTTTGAGAAAATTTCAAAATAACGATTTGCTTGTTTTAAGCAGTAATAATTAATGTGAGTATTGATGCTAAATAAATCGTTCATTTCTTAAATCCCGTAACCTTAAAAATTTCAACTCCATCGACATACCAGGATTTCGAATTTCTTTTAGATTTTAAATCCATGACAACATAAGAACCATTAGCTTTTTCCCAATAAACTAAAGCCTGCGATTTATCTGGATTCATCAGTAACGCCGACATATAATCGCCTACGTCAAGATTAGCTCTCCGCTCCTCACTATAATAAGCCTCTAGAAAAGAAGAACGTTTTTGCATAGAAAAAGTAGATATCATATCATAAAATTGAGCAAAATCGATAAACGTCCATTTTGACAAATCTTCGTCTTTGCTATTGATTCCAAATGCCCTTCCCTCACTGCTCAGTATGATCTCACGACCTTGGGTCCATGATTGAGTTAAACGATCTTG
>QEQW01000770.1:0-11534 GCA_004016085.1 Claviceps quebecensis
CCCTGTGCGCAGCCTTGCCAGTTCCAGCAGCAATTCGGCCTCCCTTGTGCCCACACAATTCAGGACCTCCAGGACCGTGACGAAGATCTCACAATACAGCATATTCATCCTCGCTGGTGGATGCAAAGCCCTCAGGTGTTGGCGATCATCTTAACAAGAGAATTACACTGCATAGGTCTGACCTCTATATTTAGGATTCCTCAGACCCAATTCTTCAAATCCAGGACCCCATCCGAGTCGGACGGCAGCAGCCGGCCCGCAACAGGCGCAACATTCGCGGTACGAATCGCGGCATTTTCAGCGTACCTCCTCCTTCTCAGGGCAGTGGCCAGAGTACTTTACATGGCTCACAGGCATCAAGACCACTGCTGCCTTCAACACGAGGCACAGGGAACAGCCAGCGACTAAATGCAAGCGTCAGACGCACGAGAACACAAGCTGAGTTGTTAGAAATGCAAGCGACACGTGGTGGTCGCAGGTCCCGTGGCAGGTCCCGTGGCTTGACCCGAGGAACATCAAGAGGGCGTGCAAATGCCCTGATGGCACGATACGAAGAAGGGCCCTCTACGCCCTCATCCGACGATTCGGCTGCCAATGAAACTCTCGACGAGATTGTGGTCGCATTCCCTTAGGAAGCCTAGCTCTAGCTCCAGATATCTAAATCCGCAGTCTCCTGTACACCTTTATCTTATCTACCTACTTCCTAGCTAGCCACCTCTAAATGCACGATTTGCTCATTTACATGCATGCTTTGTGTTGTATAATTTTGTTTGCCCTGGTAGTCCAGGAATACGATTGCAAGATACATCGCACGAAATCGCCATTTACAATTGTCCATATGGTAATGTGTGATTTGCGGGTGGGTGTGCAGACATGGGGGGTGTGGGTGTGGGGGGGTGTGCCTACTCATCACGCTAGCCCGATCGGGCGTAGACCCTCTTTCCCAAAACTTCTGTTGCAAAAACTTGTTTGGCGAATAGCTAAGCTCGTATGTACCTATCTTCCACAGGCCAAAGAGCCCAATTTTGTACTTGAACAAGACAACGATGCTGACAGAAAAGACTGAAACCTTCCATTGAGCGACGGGAGCGGTTCAGACAGAGGCTGATCAATGTTTTATCCACTCTCATGCTGCATTCGATCGAGAACAAAAGCTGTCGTGAACTGATCGAGTTTTCAGGTATGAACAATCGAGATCTGCTGTTATGATTGAAAAGAGTCACTTTCGTGGACTGATCGAATTTCCAGTTGACAGCGCAAGCATGCTGCCAAAGAAATTGGAAACGTTGCAAATATGGATCAGCATCGAGTTTCCTGCAAGAAAGCAGACTGTACAACATGAGTTGTCCGAAGCAGTCAGCAGAATCTCGATATCCTTATACGTGTGGACGTCACGACTCACTACATCAATTCCAAGGGCGTGCGCCGACGTATTCTCCTCGGCATGAAGGAGATCCACAGACGCCCTCACCGCCAAAAAACCTTGCGTTGGTTCTGGAACAGACGCTCGTGGTGTTGGAAGCAAGGATCGACTTGGTGTCGGCTTTCAAGAGAACACTCTCTGCTTCGTCCTTGGTCTGCCTCCTTTTGGCAAGAATCGCGTAATCTTTCTGTCGCAGAGACATTAATTAGCCTCCTATGGGTAATGATAGGGAGGATGGTACACTTGCCCGATCTTTGTCTGCTCTTTGTTTGAAGTCGGTCTTCGCGTTATTGATGAAATCAATCCATGAGCCTATCAGGGTAGGGTCAAAGCCGACCGCGACGACTATCATGCAAATTGCAGAAAAATCGCCGGGGCAAAGGCCGAAAAATACTTCCTGACGTGCGAGGTCGCGACCCGCGTGTCCTTCGCCGACCTCGGACCAGTGTAGTAGCCTCATCGAAAACTTCCAAAGCTTCGTGGATGGATTTCAGCTCTTCCCAGTCCTGAGAAGTTAAGAAGTCCGCCTCGTGGATGCCCGTCTCGGCGCCGATGGGAGTATTCCACTCCTGGCAGAACTTTAACACGGGCTGCATCAGAGCAATAAATCCATTGGCAGCCTGGAAAAGGGAATTCTATCGCACGGTCTCCGCCACCCCTTCAGATGGCCTTGATGCTAAACTTCTCGCCTTTTGGTCCGGCTACATCGTAATTCACGGCACTGAGTCACTAACGGGGCGTCTCTGTCCTTTCCGTACCAGGGTCTAACCGGTTCTCTGCACGAACATGTGGCTCTGGAGTCCAACGACACCAGGATCTCCAAGTTCACCGACTTTGGCCCCAGCCCAAGTCCAGTTCCCTCCAACACGACATTCACCCTCCCCAAACCCGGAAACGCTGGACCAGACGATCGTCTGCCTCAGCTCTCCGTCAAGCTCGCTTTGGGCTCCCCTGAGTCCCCCATGATTCGCCCTGACATTGTTTTCCTCAGCTCCGATCCGAAGAACGAGACCCTAACGCGCGAGTTCTGAGGCGTCAATACGAGTGGCCACTCACAAAACTTCTTATTCATGAATATAGGCAGGAATATTCAAGCAAGACGGCATAATATTTCTTTCGACAAGACTGAGGAGTAGCATCCAATCATGTTGTTGATTCTGACTTACTTGTTCCATGTTTTTATTCTTGAACAGGATCTTATCGTATTTTAATAAATCATCATAATAATTCATTTAACAAGGCTCGCCGCAGCTTGCTCACCTCTAGACTCTATGACGTATGCTTTGATCGTTTCGACAGTAGTCTGGTAACGTTCATCGCTTGGCAGTTGTACATACATACATAGATGCATGCCATCACCAATCTACGTAGGTACATTGACCTTTTTGAGGCTCACCGCATGACTCAAGTTGCCAACTTCCAAGTACACGTGAGTGACGTAACTCATCGGGCAATTCACTATATCAATGGAGTCGCTTGCGATACTCGCCGTCGATGCCTGGACTGATAAGTATTGGCAACCTCAGACCCGACAGGTAATAGGTATGTATCAGCACCGCAGCAGTCGATCTCTAATCACGCGTCTTCTTGGAATCGAACCACGGAGAATAAGGGATGACACAGGTATCACCGCATCATTTTACGTATGCAGATATACATGCAATGTACGTATCATATGACATCGACGGTCGTAAGTTCCTGATGATGCACTACGTCCGCACGGCGCACCCGCACCAGCACAATCGCCCCTTTTCATTCTGTGCGCAAAGCTCGCTCTGAATGCATCCAATCTTCTAATTCACATGTGATTATGTGCGAGCGACCCGTCAGGCGATGCTGAAAACTTGGAATGTTGCCACTGCGACTGAGTATATTCGCTGCGTCAACGGTCATTGCTGGCATGATTCATGAATGATTTCTACAGCGTCGTCAGTTGTGCTACGACTTGAGCAAAACATGATCAAGGACCGAAACATTCTGAGATCAATCATCACAGATGCACGAGTTGGCTCAATGTAGACTTCGTGGCGGAGCTTCCACGGGCAGTGGGCACCAACCGCCCCATGTCCAAGGGGGGGACTTCAGGAGGGAATCGCATGGCGTGTAGCCATACGAGGGTTTCGGAGTGAAGTATCTTGCCTTGGGTCGGAGGTAGAGACAGTCTACGAAGACTTTTCACATTTGGCTGACGGGTCGCCTTTTTTATTGGACGGTTATATTGTGGACGGAGATTAGAATCATCGTGGTGGTGGGTGATGTTACCGTTCTAGGGTTCAAGGGGTTGGTTCCTGGCTTGAAAGTTGATCAGCTTGTCTTTCCGTTCGTCTGCGCCTAATTTGTGGACTCGGCTTCTCGGCTCCTGTGGTTTTGGACCATTTCCAGCCATCCGGTCTGTGACACTGAGATCTGGGAAAAAGGGCCCAACATTGCTCGCCGGTTTTCATTCCAGTTTCCCTTTTTGGTTAACCATCTGTATACCCCTCATTTGCTCATTTATTAGCGCCAACATCACCTATCATCCGTATCAGATGATCATTCGTTTTTGTTCTCGACTCAATCCAAACATTTTCTGGGGTCGGAATCTTGATATTTAACTCTCAATCAGAGGGCTTGAGGGATTGGAATCATTGGTTGTTAACTTCCAATTCAAGAGAAGGATAGAAACAGTTGTTTGCGCCCAATTGCGCGTGAATTCCGGACGTGGATTGTTCCGACATAGTCGATTCAACATCTGGGACACCGAGTCCGTTGGTTCCTAGTATCTACAGCAATTATGGGGGTTTTGCGAGGATTGCCGCTTTTTTTTTTTTTTTTTTTTTTTTTTTCAAGATGGTCTGTGTACTGTTTCTCATTTAGGAGATACCTCCTCAGTATCGTCAAAGATTATCTTGCCCGGGTCTTTGTTAACAACCTTCACTTCGAGTTCATCCCAAGCATTTATTGTAATGTTTCCATTACCCAATGTTAACTTACATCGGCCAAGGCTGCGGTTGCTAGGCTCTCGGAATTAAGAATTAAGAATTATTAGTAGGTACCTGATCATTGAACCATGCAATCTTAGTCTTGAGATGAGAAGGGGTCCTAGCAACTACATACAACCTGCTCAGTGACAATGGTCGGGCAGAATGCGTAGCTTAAAAGCACCCAACTCGCGCTCGGGATATATAATACAGGCAGCCCGCGGCACCTGCCCGAAAGACAACGTAACGAACGTTACAAACCTTCGTTTGATCTCTTTCGTGAAACCTTCTAGGATTTTAGTATTTACTTCAAACTTAGTCCTAGTTCACTCTTATCTCTAAAGCTGACGTGTGCATGAAGGCGCAATGGTACGCACTTATATCCTTGCGTCGCTGTTGGCAGCCGTGGCCTCATCACTGGCAGCCGACGCCAAATCAACGCTCGCGAATTCCGTCCGAGTTCCCGGTGCTTACATCTTTGAACTCGAAGACGGCCAGGTGAGCTCCTTCTTACTTCTTCCTTCCTTCTGCCATGTTGTGGGAGGTGCGTTGATTCTCAACATCCAATGGGGCTGAGAAGTGTTTCGGTTGACAAGTTGCAATTGTTGCATTCTCACACTCTCTCCTATAGGATGTGTCTGCGTTTGAGCAATCGATGGCCGGCGAGGGAAATGGAAAAACTCGCATGAAGCTCGAATTTGAGCTCTTCAATGGTTTTTCTTTTCAATTACACGACCTCAGAACAGCCGAAGAAAAGGTGGCAAAATATGCTGCTATGCCGGCGGTCAAAGCGGTGCACCCGGTCATAGTCTACGATATGCCCAACCCCAAGATCGAATGGATCGCGCCGAAGGGTAGCAATCTTGAACAATCCGGTCTTGCGCCCAGGGCCGAGGGCGGGCCAGACACATTTTCTCCTCACGTAATGACCCAAGTCGACAAGCTCAGAGCCAAGGGCATCACTGGCAAGGGAATCAAGGTTGCCGTTATTGACACTGGTGTGAGTGTCCATCCGCCGACTCGTTTTAGTTGCAAACTTGCCTCGATTGACGAGATTTGCATTAGATTGATTATTTGCATCCTGCCCTAGGTGGGTGCTATGGCAAAGGCTGCCTCGTCTCCTTTGGGCACGATTTCGTGGGCGATGCCTACGACGGCACCAATACGCCAGTACCTGGTGAAAACCCAATGGACTGCGCAGGCCACGGAACTCACGTTGCTGGTATCGTCGCAGCTCAGAACAACAGCTTTGGCTTCACCGGCACCGCTCCTGGTGTTTCCCTGGGCGCCTATCGCGCTTGGGGCTGCCATGGAGGTTCTGGGAATGACGTCTTAATTGCCGCGTTCAACAAGGCCTACCAAGATGGTGCCGATGTCATTACAGCCTCTCTTGGTCATCCAAGTGGTTGGGCCGGAGACCCGTTAGCTCTTACAGTTTCTCGAATAGTTGAAAAGGGCGTGTCATGCGTTTTGGCTGCCGGTAACTCGGGTAGCATGGGCATCTTTTATGCCAGCTCGGCGGCCAATGGCCAGCATGTCTCCGCCATCGCTTCCTTCGACAACGCGCAGCCACCATACTTCTTGATTGTGTCGAAGTATCAGGTCGATGGAGGTCCTGAACAATCTTTTGGTCATCGCCACTCCCGCTTACGCAATTGGTATGGCGTGAACCTCCCCGTCTGGGCTAGCAGCCTTGACCTTACGATAAAAAATGATGCCTGTGCTGCTTTCCCTCCCAACACTCCAGACTTGAGCAAGTTTATCGTATTGATCCGCCGTGGAACCTGTGATCTTAGCGAGAAGATTCAACATGCCATAGACAAGGGCGCGAAGTACGTACTAATTTATAATGATGCCCCCGGTACTTCCGAAATCGATCTCGGCCCCATCGGTCTTGGCGCTGTCACTGCGGTGTCTATGATCGATGATAAGACTGGAGAAACCTTCATCAAGGCTCTCAAGGACGGCAAGAAGCTTACTCTCAAAATGGTTGGGCCATATGATGCAGCCGAACAATGGGTCGGAACTGACAACAACACCAATACTGGTGGCGCCGTGAGCGCGCTCTCTTCCTGGGGTCCAACCTTCGAGATGGACACTAAACCCCAGTACGGTGCTATTGGCGGCTACGTTCTTTCAACCTATCGCCGAGCCAGTGGCAATTATTCTGTGTTTTCTGGTACTTCCATGGCATGCCCCCAGGCCGCCGGTATCATTGCCTTGATTCGCCAAGTCCGAGTCGCCATTACTCCTCAGCAGATTCAGGACCTTCTCTCGAGCAACGCAAACCCTCAGCTGTTCAACGACGGAACCAAGTTCTACGACTATCTCGCCCCTGTTCCACAACAAGGCGCAGGTCTCCTTCAGGCCTACGATGCCGCCTATTCGACTGCTCTGCTTTCACCATCTGGCTTATCCTTCAATGACACCGACCACTTCGCCAAGAGCCTTAACTTCACCCTGCGTAACACCGACAAGGAGTCCGCGACGTACAACATAACACATAAGCCTGCCATCACCATGTACACCTTGAGCAAGGATTCCATTTACGTGCAGGCCTTCCCTAACGAGGCCGTTCACGCAGCCGCCGCACTCAAGTTCAGCGAGACCAGCATCACTCTGCGCGGTGGCGAGACAAAGACTATTCAGGTCTCCGCCACCCCTCCAGAGGGTCTGGATGCCAAACGTCTCGCCTTGTGGTCCGGCTACATTGCTATCAACGGTACTGACGGGGCATCGCTGTCCCTTCCGTATCAGGGTCTGACAGGTTCTCTGCATGAACAAGTTGTTCTTGGGTCTAACGACACCTGGATCTCCCAGTCTCCCAGTCTCGGCATACCTAGTCCAGTCCCCCCCAATACGACATTCACCCTCCCCAGACCTGGAAACACTGGACCATACGATCCCCTGCCCCAGCTCTCCGTTAATCTCGCGCTGGGATCGCCCATGATTCACGCTGACATCGTCTCCCTCAGCCCCAATTCCAAGAACGAGACCCAGACGCACGATGTCTGGGGTGTCAAGACCATTGGCCAGCCGCACAGCTTTCCTGCGCTGTGGAATCCCCGTGGCCATAATGGCTTCCCTTGGGATGGACTTCTTGACTCTGGCAGCTACGCTCCCGCGGGTACGTATTACTTCGCTGTTCGTGCTCTCCGCATCAATGGTGATGCGAAGAAGAAGGAAGAATGGGATGTGAGCACATCGCCTGCTTTTTCTATTAAGTACCCGTAGCTTGAGATTGTATATGAGATTTTTTGCTTAGATTCAGGTTTCGAATGACAGTCTATCGGAGGAAAAGATGAGATGACAGCGCTGGCGAGATGAGATACCCCTCAGCCCGGTCCATGCCCCCCATTTTCAACACAACGAGAATAACGAATTTCTCGACATTCTCCTCCAGATCTTGAAGGCGCGAAAGTCACTCTCGACCTGTTTCGTTTGACATTGACACACGGGCATGGCTTTCCACTTGCGGCTAAACGACCGCGGATGGCCCGATGTAGTTAGAGTCTTTGAAAGATCTTACTCTCCAGATAATTTACCAGCAGTTCTTGTACAACTTTACGGTCGCGTTTGATTCAAACGTATACGAATCAATTATTCTTAGACAGGCGATTCTTAAGAGACCAATTTCTGGTTTTTGATACGAGTTTCGTAGACTTATCTGGCGCTGAAATAGGATACACATTAGGTCGGTGAGTGGCGATGACACGATACGACCTTCCCGCGTCCATTTCGCGTGCAACACCGGCTGTAAGTATCCCATTCAGGGCTTGACTTTAGCTGCCATTCGCGCTTGATTTCGACGAGGCTTCATTAGTTTCTCATCACTGGAGCTGTTGCTGTGCAGAGAGAGATGATGTGATTGAAAAAAATATGTCGAACACAAAAAAAGCGGTTCTGCGGATGTCGGAGAGCGTGTCTTACCTATGTGCGACCCTAGGACCCTATCAGGTACATATGTATGTATTTAAATTTACCTACAATACCCAAGGTACCGACATTCACGTCCGCTACCACAATGTCCCTCTGAGACCAAGGAGAGAGCCAGCGATATATATACACAATGTCCTCCACTGTCCTCCTGTCTGTCGCCGGCAATGCCTGCATCTCCCAAATACATGATCAATCATGAGCTGACAGCTCTGATGCGCTGAAAGCGCCTGTGGTCTAGCGGCTCCAGTGCACTGGCGCCATCCTGTGAACCAGCGGTCCCAATACAGTGACGATGTCCTATCGACTCCTAATGCATTGGCGGGCGCCTGTGAACCAGCAGCTCCAACGCAACACAGGTGAAAGAGGTGAAAGAATCAATATGAGACGAGGTGCGGAGGGCGGAGGGAAGCAACGCACTGTTTCGCATCGCTTGTAATTGGCAGAATCGAGACTCCAAACCGCACGGGTCTCTCAAGATCGTTTGAGACAAGAACTCGTCCAAAGGCGGCAGCTGCAGCGCCGACCTAGACAAAGATGAACCCGAAGAGGAGTAAAAAGATGCTGCACAAAAGAGTGGCCTTCCTGGGAATACCTGCCGTCTAGCCACTGGTTTGTGCTTTGAGTACCTACCTCTATAGACCGTGCGACAAAAGAAGAAGCAGGGGAAGCAAAAGGATTGTCTGGTTGCGTCATATCTAGGTAGTCGTGGTGGCACACAGTACTGACCGTGTGGGCATCGGTACGCTGCTTGTCGTCGCGGAAGAGGCGGATATATCTAGGTAGGTAGATCAAGTGTTCTGGAGTTCAAAGAGCGGCGGTCCTTCTGGAGTATCTTTGACTACGACTTTCAACTTTTCCTGTGGTTCCTCCTGTTTGACTTCCTATTCTTTTCTCTTTTCTGGAACCAAAGAACGGGGGCATGATCTATGGACTCGAAGACATTATGTGCATTGTGCATACACACCACTTTGGTCCTGCATCGGCCGCAAAAAGCATCAAGTCATAATGTCATATAAAGCTTGGCGATTCGTATACTTGCGTGCGCCGTTAGCCCGTTAGCCCGTTGCGGTCGTTTTGTTCTCGTCCAGCATGATACCTAGGCGAGAAGAAGAGAAGTACCCTCGCAACGCCGTTGGACCTCACTGCACGCCATCAACCGCCCAGTCAGCCTTGGTGGTCGGGACTCGGCTTTGCCTTGGTCTCATGCTTTGCCTTCAGTGTATTAGCGCTCTACCGAGTACTACTACTATGTACTCCGTGAGTAGCGTCGGCCCGTCGGGCGCGAGGATCCAATCGGAAGCCTAGCCAAGAAATCCTTTCGGTAAGTGTTTCTGAGGAGAAGGGCTTTTCTGCACCGAGTGTTCGTGAATCCGTGATGTGCGAAGGTGAAAGATTTTCAGATGGGGCACATGTATGACGTGGCACGGTGTGGCTCCGTCTTATACGGAGTAGATATTTCCCATGTAGCTCTGTCCTTGGCCCTTAATGATTTGGAGATCGTGCGGTTCAATTGGATAATCAGTCTCGGACCCTCGGTTATGAGGCGCGTCGGGTCGAG
This sequence comes from Claviceps quebecensis, assembly GCA_004016085.1. NCBI lineage: Eukaryota > Fungi > Ascomycota > Sordariomycetes > Hypocreales > Clavicipitaceae > Claviceps > Claviceps quebecensis. The sequence continues at coordinate 9,881 of QEQW01000770.1, forward strand.
GAGTCGAAGGATCAGTTCCGGAACTCCTGATAAGGTATGAGCCGCATCGCATCGGGCGAGTTGACCGGAGCCATGTACGGAGTGCATAGCAGCTTCACATCTGCGACATTGTCACACGTGCGTGCACACATGATCCACCCTGGAGATGGTTGATATGAAGGCATTCAGACTTGACAGATCATCGGAATTTGACGAACTCATCGGAGTTGCTCTTGGAGTGCGAGTCACAAGGGATGGGCCGGGCCGCAGGAGACTGGAGTGGAGCTCGCTTAGGAGCTCGCTTGGGTACTGGTGGGCGATTCAATTTCATCCCCCCCTTACCTGTAAGGTAGGGGGGGATGAAATTGAATCGCCCACCAGTACCCCGAGCACAGAGGAGAATTCCGTGGACTCGTACCATTGGGAATAGTCTTCAAACTTTGCAGAGGACAGAAAGGAGGACACCAGCACAGAAAATTGTGTATGAAGCATTATGTACTATCCATACCACCTGTCCCACATTTCCCGTTATCGGTCGACATTTCTTCGTCGCGCCGTACACCCAGCTACCGGCCATCACCCTTTCCATGATCCATTTTGATCACATTAGACAGAAGACAAACAAAAAAAATGTAACAAGAAATGTGATAAAAACATGAACACATAAAACTAAAGTGGAATGGAGCTGAAAGTCTAGACTACGCAATTTGGGGAACGGACCACGGTTCCAACACGCGGTGTTTGAGGGTGCGGTACCGGAGGTCATTGATAATTTGATGATGAGTGGGTATTGATCATCACTCCATCATTGTAACTAAGTCTCTCATGGAATTATAAAGAAGAATTTTGACGTCTTTCACAGATTCATGCTACCAGGCCGAAAGATTCTGTACTTGTCGCAGTTTCATTCTTGGCTGGCGCTCGAAGGCTATGAACATGCGGCAGATGGGTCGAGAGTCGAGGGTGACGGGTCGACAGACGGGCTTGGCTATGCTGCCCAAAGTGACACGATAACACTCATTCCCCAGGCTCTCTCTCAAGTCAACGCTACAATGTTGACAGGGCAGTCAATCTTTTTGCTTATTCTGAGCCCAACGCTCGCAGTGGTAGTCTGCAGACGGGCGCCGCTAGCCACGATCGCATGCAAAGCCACGGCCCACAGCTAGTCTTGATTCCACTGTTTTATTTAGCTTTCTTGAGAATGGAAGCCTTGGCGAGATTGCGATAAAGTGTTTGTTTGCAAGAAGTCACATAATCAGGTCATTGAACGGGTCCAATTGAGTCGGCTGCGGCAGTCTGGTATGCGGCATTCCTTCTGTGGATGATTGCTGAGCAGGCACAGCTTTACCTTCACCGTCGTTGAACGCAAGCTTGAGTGTTCATTGAAGCGAGGGGCTAGATAGACTGCAACTCCCAGGGTAAGAAGACATGCAACCGCCCCCCACTTTTTCTCGGTCGGCTCCACTTTTTCCAGTCGAACCCATTTTTTTTTTAGAGATTCAATGTCCGCAAAGTCCGACACCCCACGTGATCTTAGGGCTGCCCTGCTTACGTGAGAGAATGTAAGAAGACCGACGCAGCAGGACGAGTTACAAATTACAACAGATTAGATTGGCGCGCGTATTCGGAAAATGGCTCAATTCTGCAGAGAAAAATCGTCTCTTTCAATTGACAC
>QEQW01000771.1:0-11521 GCA_004016085.1 Claviceps quebecensis
AGAAAGCTGTCAAGTCAAAAAAGCCCCCTGGCGGTTTCGACCAAACGCCTCTACCTAAACATGGGCTCAGATGTTTCGAAGCCAATCGATGCATTGGCCAGCAGTTTGCGCGGGGCCAAGACATTGCGAGCACTGTGAGGAATCACGGGAAGACAACACCAGTGGGCTAGGAATGCTGATTGATTATGTATGTGTATGTGAATCAGATATGTAACCGATGGCTTCCTTGCTGCCACTTTATTCCCATCGTGGTATGTACATACTCCGTAGTCGTCATCGCCACTTGAGGGATTTGCAGGAACCGACTCCTTGGCTGGCTACTTGTGTTCCACGTAATACAGCCCATTCTCACACCGAACGATAAAAAGCAGTGGGATCTGATTCATGTTACTCGGCTGTGACATGCGAGTTCTAGGATGAGGGCCCCGAGGCCGGTCACCGGAGGCCAGCCATGGCCCTTGACAGCTTCATAGAGCCATATCTATAGCCAGTATAAGTCGAATAGCCGGGCGCTTGGATTCGATGAACTGCCTCTCTATCTGTGAGTATCCCGACAAAGTCTTTCATCATGGAGACCTGAGCGACCCAAAGAGTCCAAAGACACACGCTTTTTTTTTTTTGCCAATCTTTGCCCTACGTACCGGAACCGACTTGCCGAGGTGTATACCCGAAGCCGTATCCCCGAGCGGCAGGGAGAGCAGGCTGCAGCCTGCAATGCATAATGGTTGAGACGGAGGCGGCTCTATCCGGGAGAGCCTGGAGAGGTACCCCGCCAGATGGTAAAACAATCGGAAACGGCTTTCGAGACACTGACCACTTGTTCTTTGGCAGTGGGTGGTGCATTCATAAGGTTAGCTACCTAGGTATGTATGTAGCTGCTGCATGTACCTGCTCTGTCGAGTGTCAAGGTAACGAGCAGCTGGGGTGCTTTCCCTGGCATGCCAGTTGTTTGAGGAACGGTTCTGCTTGGTATCAAGATTCAATGGTGTTACATAGGTACCGTATGTTTGATAGTGCGCTTTTCCATTGCAGAAACTCTCAGTGACAATTTCTTTGAGGGTGTTCGTGACGTGGACGACACTTGTAAGGTGCCTCTCCTCTTGTTGCACATCCGGCCCCCTCGAGCCCCTGAAAGAAGGCGGGTAGGAACTACATACAGGTACCTATGCACCTCATTGTCCTATGCCAATCTGTGCCCTACGGATTACCTACCTACATAGACATTAGATCGTTTAAAACTTGGAAGAGAGGGAATTGTTGGTGCCAAGTTCCAACAGGCAAGCTGGAAGCAGTGCGGCTGTCTTTCATCGAGTCGAGTCTCACCGAAAATGGGGCTCAGGCAGCCCTGCGTGAAGCTGCATCTTCCGCTCGGCCGGCATGTCTCATGTGTCCGGAAAAGGGGAGGGAGCCAACCCGCGCGGACGAGAAGAGAAATAACTCCTCTCGAGTCTCGAGTCTTTGACTCTTGACCTATCCGTATGTACAACTTCGTAGAGAAGTCGGTGGCGATTGGCAAGGGGTAATTGTGCGTGCGCACTGGGTAATACCCAATGGACGACGATCGCGAAGAATAAGATGGACACTTTGGCAGCTCATCAGAAAACTTTGTGGCCCGTCGGCGTGGCGCCGCGCTGACCTCGATCCGAGGCGGTCCGTTTCCCTATCGCGAAATTTCCCGATCTACTCCGCAAGGCTTGGAGAAGTGACGCTGAGGTGACTCCAGTTTCCGTCTTCTAAACTCGCCTCGCGGTTGGCTCGGTCGGTGACAAAACAACGGACCAATCATGACGCAGCGGTGAGCTCAGGCACTGACAGGCAGGGCAGGGATGGATGCGGAGATGGAAAGAAACAACCGATGCGCCGGTTCACGAGTTGAGTTGACGGAACGCCAAAGGCACCTCGATCCAAATCAGATCGGGTTGGACAACCCAAGACATGACGCTACAACGATTTGTACTTGTGAAGATCTCGTACGTATGGAATATGCAGGATCTACAGGGGCCATACATACCTGCACAAAGTGAATTGCGCCATTCTTTTATGGACGGCTTCACTTGTATTTTCACTTCTCCTACGGAATACAGGCTACAACTCACTTGTACTCTGTAGTCTCACACTCAGACGCCACTGTACCGGCCGCCAGTCCGAAAAACGCAGATCAGATCTCGCCTCGGTCTCTTGAACCTTTGAGCCACGTACGGAGTAGAACTGTAAAAGACATTCGCATTCGTACTTGCGTCCGCGGTTTCTTTGTCATGAACGTGTCTCGTCTCTGCCGCGGCTCCGCATTCCATCCCCAAGGCCGCGGTTCCATTGTCCGCCTCGATGGCTTCTTGTCTTGAATATCCGTCAGTCAGTGGTGCGGGATGGGATGCGAGGCATTAGTATTTGCCGTTATGTACGTGTCTATCGCTTCCAGCTCGGATAAGTGCCTTCCCATCGCGAGTCTGTGGAAGCCTTTATGCGTCAGTGGAGATTTCTAGAGGGTAGTACATTTTCTAACATGGCCAGCGTTTTCATGTTTATTATAGTTTGAATGCTCATATTGGTACTTATGTACCTCGTATCTGTCTATGTAGATACATACCTATGTATACGTATGTGCGTACAGTCATATGCACAATTTGTGTGTAGACATGTAAGCGCCCCTGGTCTGTAAGCTGTCTGTCTTGAAATGTCTTGAATCTAACGCATATTCGCTTCCTACACCCCAGCGCCCCTTCTATCAAATCCCGGAGGCCCGATCTTCTTCTGATTACATCCTTGTGTGGCGGTGCGAATCTGGACAAAAATGTCCAAAAGACATCCCCAGCAACAGCTTTAGTGTTTGAGAGTGGCTGGAATCTCGAGTCGATGTGCCCTTGCGACGACAAAGGGACGGAACGAATTTAAAACTCCAAACTTCCAACGACGTGTCCTGTCAGAGCGGCATAATCTGCCAGGCTTTGCTACCTAATCCCACCTTGTCTACCGACCTACAAGTTGATAAACTTGCGGCAGTCTTTGCGCAAACGTCTCTACAAAGTCCTGCCACTATCCTTCTCCCCATCTTGAATGTGCTATTTTCTCGCAATAACGCCTTCATGGACGACGTGATGCACGTACCGGAGCTTGAAGATGCTCGCTTCTATACTGAGGTGATGCAGCTAGACGCGGACAAGACCGAGGCACAGCACGACCGCGAGCTACTCGCCAAAGCTCACGAGCTCGGCATCATGGCCACTCTGCCCACCGTGTCGAAAGCGCATCAACTCGCGTCGAGCACCATGTCAGACTCGACCAACTCCATACCGAGAGAGCAGGCAGTTTCAACCGCGTCCGATGGGTCGACCGGGGCGTATTCTACCCCTCGCTCATCCATATATGGCGTTCCAAGTCCCGACTTATTGTCGTCATGCGACAATGGCAACAACGACGGACTTCAGCCTCAAAGTCTCGACTTCTCGCCCTATGAAGAGTATTTGGCAAAGGCCGGTCTAGCACTTCCAGCGCCATCAGCGCCCCGAAGCAGCATGGCCTCGCTGGAGCGCTCTGATCGAAGCATATTCAACGTCAGGACCAAGAATAGCCTGTCCGATGTCAAAACACGATTTCGAGATAGATTTAGACGAAAGAAGAAGCCGACTGGCGGCCCTGAACCTCCCCTGTATGTTGGTTTATACCCTTTCGCATCGTAGTTGGCAAACTCATGATGCCTTGCACGAGCGCTATTCATCAACACCTTCTTGACGAAATCGCCTCGGACTGACACTTTGTGAAACATGATTTAGGTCTTGCTCCAAATGTGATTCTCCTCTCAGTAGCACGAATGCTTTGCAAAACTTACCATGCGGACACGCCAACTGCACACCCTGTCTGACGGACTTGACAGTGCAGGCGACAAAGAAGGAGGCAAGCATGCCGCCAAGTTGCTGTGCAAAGCCGGTGCCATCTGAATCATTGCGCCAAGCCCTAGACGTCGACGTGCAAAAAGCCCTGCTCAACGCCGTACTCCATTACAGCACACCTTCGGAGTCGAGAGTCTTTTGTTGTAACTTGGATTGTAGAGAGTTCATTCCCCCGTCGAAACGAGTCGACACAAACATGCCCTCGGCGCTTACCTGTCTCCAATGCCAGTCCAAAGTGTGTCAACGGTGTCGAAAAACCGCGCACGACATTGGGACACACTGCCCAGAAGATGAAGAGCTCATCGATGCCCTCGAGACGAGCGGCCACGACAGCTGGAGACGCTGCTACCGGTGCTGCCAACTAGTTGCGCTTTCGGACCCGACCGGACCCGTCACGTGTGCCTGCAAGGCACAATTCTGTCTCTCTTGCGGAGGAGTCTGGGACATCCTCAGAGGCTGTCCTAATCACTGCCCACGGGAACAAGACCCAACCCTAAGACGAGAAGGTAAAGCCCAGACACCACCACAGCAAGGACCAGCCCAACGATCCATGCAGCACCCCGAAATCCAGTCTCTTCTGCAAGCTCAGAGAAAGGAAAAGCGCAGGATGCTGGACTTCAAGAAGGCGGCACTAACCTCCCTGGGGGCACGCCAGGCTGCCCAGAAGACGGCTCTGGCAGACCAGCACATCCAAGACCGAGACGAATTAGTCGCAAAACAAGCCAGAGACGCAAGCCAGCTCGAAGATCGGCAGATTTCCGATGAACTAGAACTCCGCAATAAGCTCGAGCAGGCCGAATGGAGTAACACGATCCGCATCAAGTACATGGAGGCCTACTGCGAAGCTCCCACCCAAAGCCCTTCCGTATCATCCTCCAAGTCATCCACGTCATCCTCGTCGAGTCTGCCACCCCGCGTCGTCACGGAGAAGAACCTCCGGGACTTGGGCCGGCAGTACAGTTTGCGGGAGAAAGTGCAGCGAGAGCACGAGTCCAAGATCTACATGCTGCGTGTGCGGCAGTCGAAGAAAATGGAGGACCTGGTGCAGAGTCATGGGGTCCAGCTGCGGGAACTCATTGAGCGGAATCGAGAGGCGCGTGAGGCGTTTGGTGAGCGCGTGCGGCGGGAGCGGAAAACGTTTGATAGTGTTTTTGGGGCTCGGCAGGCTCGTTTGACGGCGAGGTGGGCTCTTTCTATCCAGGTCCAGTGTAGGGAGTTGCAGGGGAGGAATGGTGTGAGATATGCGCTTGTGGCGCCGCCGTCGTGGATGGGGGGTGAGGCGTTGAGTGAAGCTGTGTTGTGATGACTTGATGACTTGCCACGACGATCATCTCCTGGACGGGTTTGGGTACGAGCTCCATGATTCTTGTATGATCATCTCATGTCATGCATTTTTTTTCCTTTTTTTTTTTCTTATTTGACACACGTTATGTACGCCTTCATTTTTGTGATAGGATTTAGGTACACTTTCCTTGAGAGCGGGAGACATCAACAGCTGGTCTGGATTACCTTCCTGTATTCTCTTCTTCTTCTTGTCCTGGCAAAGAAAGGGTCAGACTCGTCTACAATGTGCTTCGACGGGGCCTGTGATAGTAGTCTTAGATGTGGGAGCATGGTGATGAACGTCATCGCTCTATGTGCTGTACACGAGGTGATCTCATAAGGGGCGTGAAGATGATAGTAAATACGTCGAGAATATCTTCACTATCCAAGTTCGATGCATCACCTTGGTGCCAGGACTGCGTTGGTCTCTTCCGTGCTTTTTGGTAGGCATACGGCGCTGATAATTAGATGCTAGTCTGTCTCATGGAACATGTCGGTGCACATCAGATAGAACAGGGCAACGATACCTCGGAACACGGCGCCATCGATCATCAAAGGCGCAAATCGACTTGGTCAGAATCAAGACACCCGCCAGAAACGTGAACATCTCATCTACTGGCCCAAAACAATCATGGTGAATATGTATGTAGCACACTCGTTTACCATGTGAGCCTGCAAGGTAGCGTGTGAAAAGGGTCAAGATCGAACGCCGGGAACTGTCGCACAGTGTGAGGGATGAAATGTATTGATTGTTGTGCGTGACTCTCAACTATAAATTAGCTCAGCTCTCACCTTCCCAGTTCTATAGTTAGGAGTCAAGCACAACAATCAATACATTTCATCCCTCACATTGTGCGCAAGTGAGTCAAGTGACAATTGCCAATGAAAAGCGGCCGGTGTCAATGTCTGTTGAACTCTGGAGTGCATAGCGGTTTGTCCGGAGTTTTAGCGGACCTGGGGCTTCGGATTCATCCCACGTGACTTTTCCTTCGGCTGGCGGGCCACACTTGGACCGCAGCAACGAAAAAAAACCCTGGTTGAATGGCACAAAATAGCAGGCCCTATCCACTTTTCTCAAACTACCACCAGCAGCCAGGGAATTTCTTTGCCCATTTGATTTCCTCGTCAACCACCGCTCACGTCACGCCTCGCCAAACATCCAATTCCACATATCTTCACAATGGATTCCTCCAAGGCCCCCGTCAAGCTGGTCAAGGTGACCCGAGTTCTCGGCCGAACTGGTACGAATGCACTTTGCCTCCTTTCCGTCCTCGACAAGACACGACAAGACGCCCGATGAGAAAGATTTGAAACCGAAAAGAGGAGGAGTGGAGGACAAAAAGAGATGGAAAATTGAGAATTGAATCGAATCTCGGCTCTTGTCATGTCTTGCTTGATTTTCGAATTTTTTTTCAAGCTTCCAGTCATTTCGCGCTGGAGACGTGCTCGGTGGCCATTGGTGACCACCTTTGGAGGGCCTCACGTTGGAAAGAATCGCTTTGACTCGGAAAGAGAATCGTCATGTTGCGATAGGGATATGTCGGGAGGCTAACAAGGTGGCTCGATAGGTTCTCGTGGTGGTGTGACCCAGGTGCGCGTTGAGTTCATGGACGACCAGACCCGATCCATCATTCGAAACGTCAAGGGACCCGGTACGTCTGTCCTCTTACTTGCGAACGACATCACAACTGTCACATGATCCTTTTTGCCACAATCATTTACAGACGGAAACTAACGACGTATTTTAACAGTTCGCGAGGACGACATTCTTTGCCTGCTCGAGTCCGAACGTGAGGCCAGACGTCTGCGATAAGAAGCGCGGATGGTGGCGGATGTGGTTGCGTGGGGATTAAAGCAGTGAGAGAAGTTGCTTTTGTTTGCGCAAAGATGCTGTGGATGACTTGACGACACTCGTGCCTCGAATGAACTTGGTCGATATTGTGGCAGGAAATCTAGGGATGAATAGAATGAACAAGCAGAATTCTTTCGGGTCCGAGGCCTGGGTACATTGCCCGGCTGTCAAAGAGCACAGTCGACGGTTTGGCCTGGTCGAGGAGTGGGATGCAATACGTCCATCGCAATTGGTCCAGAAATTCGAGCATTTCTTTGTACATCATTTCTCTCGGCAAATGAAGAAAAAAACATGAACAAACGCGACTGCAATATGTCACACGTGCTTATGCTTGACTAGATACTCGCCGCTAGCAAGGTCAGCAGCTTCTTGCATCTGGCAGGGAACGTCCCACTGTCGTTGGTGGTATGATGAACCGCGACACAGAAACTAGCGCTTTGTAGATTGTGAGGCACGCGGGGTCTGCCGTGCATCTGCAGCATTGATAGCGTAGAATTGCATTGGATCAGTCGCACGCCAAGTATCGTGATTCGTGATGGTTCCAGCCGGCAGGCTACGCACGAACAACTTCTTCATCAAGATGTATCTGGGGAAGTACCATGACGTTGGCTCCTTGCTACAAATGACCAAAAATGCTGAGCATTGAGGACGCTCAGCTCTGCGGCCCATGGCGAGTCTCGCGAGTCGCGAGTCGCGACACAGGAATACGGATTGCGAGAATGGCAACATGTGGCAGTGCAGAAACCGGGACGCACCAGCCGCAGCGCTGGGTCGTCGTGGCTACGGCGCCGGTGAATGAATGATGAATGTACAGTACGTACTGTATATACTTCGCGGTATCAACGCGCTGGTAGCAGCAACAGCCCCTCTCCTCTGCCTCTCAATCCTCACCTGTCGCCGATGCACCTGGAGAAGCAGGAAGGGAAGCATGGAGAGGAAGAAAACGACGCTTTCCCCTTGACTGCTACTTGGTGGTTTTGTACCTTGTCCCGAGTTTACGGAATAGGCCTGGTCCTTGTACCGTCACCCGACCCCATGCACATGTATGTACAAGTAAAGTAACAAGTACCTACGGAGTACGGGCTAGTAGCTACACATGACGGAATGAGCACTACCTGTACGGCCTCCATTCCGTACAGTACGTGCCTGCCTTGCTGAACACGTTGACTTATTGCGTCGATTCACCACCAAAACTGAACTGGCATTGATTCAGTCACCGCATTTCCATCATCCTCACGGATTCACGGAACCTCTCCGGTCATCTTTTTGCAACAGGTTGCGCAGTCGTCCGCCAACATCTGTCTCTACGCAGTGTTTGAGTTGGATGATCGCTCGCCTCCGCGCGGCACCATTCATACCCGACCCGCTTGGTTTCCATTCCTGTACCTCGTGTCACGACTTACGATACGAGAACGACTGCCGACCTTGTCTTTGCGTTGCGTTGCGTTGCGTTGTTGGGGTGCCGAGCTGAAATCAAAACTCCTTTCGATTTAGTCGATCTCCAGGAAGCGAGGTAATCGTGAGGCGCTTGAGCCCGTCGCAAGATTACGACGACATCATCGTTGCAGACTTGGAACCGGCATCCCTCCGACCTCAGCGACGCAATCCGACACAGTCCCCCAATTGCTCTCTGGAGGCCTGTTTTGTGACAGAAGTCGAGCTGGCGGTGACGAGCATCCACAACTAAACATACCGTCCTGCCGTCGAGGCGGTCCGAGTCATCAACTCTCCCCCTCAATCCTTCTTCCTGCGTCCTTTCGGCAGTATCGGGCCCCCTGTCTTAACAATGGCAGACACACGAACTTCTGGCGACGACGATGGCTTGTCTCCTCCCCAACAGCAGCAACAACATCGTGAACGGTCTAGTAGCTTGGTCGCGCTTGGATCAAAGGCTGCTCACTTGGACGATACTGCCGCGGGCGCCGACATTGGTTTGGATGGCAAACACAGTGGTGAAGGACACAACCGCGGGTTGTCGGAACCAGGCCTGTCGACTATAATGGCCCCCCCGCCAACGAATGAAGCAGTCAAGCCGGCAGTCGACCCAACAATTGCGAAGCACGTCAGCGACGTCTTGTCGTCCGAGGTAGGTAGAAGCCCACCACCCTTTCTCATGCGCAAACAAACCCCTGTGGCCTCAATGGCACTCCCACTAACGTTTGGTCTTGTAATTAGGTCGGCATCCCAACTCTGTTGAATCGCCTCAAGCAGAGCGTAGCATCTGCCAAAGAATTCGCTGTCTTCTTGAAGAAGCGATCTACACTCGAGGATGATCACGCGCAAAGCCTTCGAAAACTATGTCGGTCGACGCAAGACAATTCGCGCCGCCCTGAACACCGGCAAGGCACCTTTTCTCGCTCCTACGACGAAATGATCTTTATCCACGACCGCATGGCTGAGAATGGGGCCCAATTCGCGGCCTCCCTACATCAAATGCACGAGGAGTTGGTCGAGCTCATTGCCAATGGCGAGCGGGGACGCAAGCTGTGGAAGTCCAATGGAATGGCTGCCGAACAAAAGGTCGTAGACTTGGAGCAGGTGATGCGCAAGAGCAAGACCAAGTACGATTCATTAGCCGAAGAGTATGACCGCACGAGGACTGGCGAGGTGAAACAAGGTGGCAAAGTGCTCGGCGCATTCAAGGCGCACAAATCCGCCGCTCAGCAGGAGGAGGATCTGCTGCGCAAGGTTCAGACAGCCGACCACACATACCAAAACCATGTGCAGACTCTGCAGAACGAAAAGGCCCATTTGGAAAAGTCTGCGAGGCCCGAGGCCGTCAAGGCGCTCCATGAGCTCATTTCTGAGATCGACGCAGCCGTCACGCTGCAGATGCAGAAATTTGGTATGCCTCCTTCACCTTCACACTGTGATGTACTGCGTTTTCTTTTTTTTTTTTTTTTTTTTTTTTTTTTTTTTTTTTTTTTTTTTTTTTCATGTATTTGCTTTCCAGTGCTGACAGGTTACATGTAGCTGCTTTCAATGAAAAGTTGTTGCTCGGCAATGGCTTGATTGTAAGCCCGTTCAAGAGCCAAGGTCCTGAAGGTGCTGGCAAGCCTCGCAGCTTGCGCCAAGCGGTTGCTGCGATTGACAATGAGAAGGACATCAATGATTATGTCGCGGGGCAGCATGGCAAGATTCAACCGTACTCGGAAGTTCGATATGAGCGGAATCCTGTAAGCTCTGCTTATTTCTGCGTCTTGTTTCTTTTTCCTCGTTCAGCGTTTATATGTCTCCATTCCTTTCGAAAACGTATTGCCCCTTTCTGGTTCTCGTACCAACTGCTCCGCTAACTTGCTAGATCTTGAACCCTCCCTCGTCTTCCGCTGCCGCGTCCAACATCGTACAACCTACACCGTCCAGCACATATTTGCCGCAACAGACGGTGGCCCAATCTACCGCCTCTGAAGCGCCGAGTCAATCCTTTGCCATGGGATCCAGAAGCGGCGCCGGCAGTTTCGGTTCCCAGGGGGGTGCTCTTCCAACACAAAGCGGCCTTCCGATGGGCCCCCCAGGAAGCAACCTGCCGGAGCTAAATCGCCCCTTTGGTCAGACTCAGAATCATGGGCGCAGCGTCAGCCACGGCAATATGCTGGGCCAGCTCGCTCCTCTGCAGCAGCAGCAGCAGCAGCAGCAGCAATTCTCCAGCAGGAATTCTACGTACATGGCTCCCCGATATGGAGACGCAATGAACGCTCATGGGCCTCCGCAACTAGGCGTTCTCTCCTTCCAAGGTTCCAAGGCCCCGCCACAATCTCCATCCCCGTCGTCTGATCCAAGGTCTCAATTCCTCGTCGAAAGGGACGCCCACAACGTTGAACCAGTCAGCGCATCCAGCGGGACCGAGTCAACACCACCCAAAAAGGACGTCTTTGGAACGACGCTGGCCGATTTGTTTGCAAGAGACGGGGTGGCTGTGCCTATGGTAGTCTATCAGTGTATCCAGGCCGTCGACCTGTTCGGTTTAGGCGTCGAGGGCATCTACCGACAATCCGGCTCAGTAAACCACGTCAACCAGCTCAAGCAAATGTTTGACAAAGGTACGTTTACTCTTCCTCTGATTGGCGACAGCCCATGGGCTTTACCTCGAAAGTAGATGGATGACACGAGACTAATATTTGCTATGCTCGGGACACAGATTCGTCCAATCCTGCCCTTGATTTCCGAAACCCGGAGAACTTCTACCACGATGTCAACAGTGTGACGGGTCTTCTCAAGCTCTTTTTCAGGGGTCTTCCCGAACCGCTTTTGACGCTTCAGCACCATGCTGAATTCGTCGAAGCAGCGAGTATGTTACTTTCCTCTCGTCTTTCCTCTCGTCTTTTCTCCCGTCTTTTCTCCCGTCTTTCTCTGTCAATATCTGCCTTTCTCTGTCTATGCTTCTTTTGGTTCCTGGTTTAGCTAATTGTGGGGGGGGGGGGGGGGGGGGGGGGTGGGGGGGGGGGGGGGGGGGGGGGGG